>CAJHQP010006591.1:0-37220 GCA_905132765.1 Moricandia arvensis | reverse complement strand
ATATATAGTTCAGGCCAGATTAACTAAATCAGTTCTCGTTTATTTCTAGCAACCTAGCTCAACATGATTAATTCCGGTAGTAGACCATGCTCTCGCTTGCACCAAACTATCCTATTATCAGGGTTCTAGTAGCTACTATAGAACACAAGCAATAAGCATAATTCTATTGATAAATTTAATAATACCATAACAATTCTATTGTTTGGCTAATCCATCAATACCATTAGTAAACCCCTAAATCTAGTTGATAACTACTCAAACATAATCAAGGTAAGAATAATATATGAATATAATGCATACATAAAACATTGGGTTCCAATACAAATCTCCCAAAGGAGTTATGAATCTTCTCCCTAAATAAATCCTAAAACTATGATGGACTGTTGGGGCACACACAAACAAAGCACACTTACCAGCACCCAGCACTCCAGCACCGCACAACTTGGTGCAATACATAAAGTATAAATATAAAACTCTAAAATTTAGTGCAAAACTCGTCCACGGGTAATCTGTGTCATGTCTCTAACTTGGGCTTGAAAATCGGCTGTCTGCGAATTGGCCATCTGATTGATGTCAGTTGTGCAACATCGATCGATGTTTTTCATGTAACGTCGGTCGACGCCAAGGTTGTGTGCTTGTACTTCGACTCTCACAATGATCAGCCTACGGATTATTCTCCTCTAAATGCTCCAAAAGCTCCAAGTATCTCCATATATCTCCACAAAACGTGTCTTGACCTGTACAGAACTTAAACATAGCCTAGACACACATAATAGAGCTATATAACATGGTCTGAAACTGGTAATAAATAGGCTATATATATCCACCAATTGTTGAGAGATATCTTCTTTCATTAGGCTTTGATAAAAAGTATCTCATTGAACCTGTCGTCTAATTTTTTTTCTGCTACGACTTCTATCTGTCGAAGTCAGTATCGATCGATGGCCTGATGATTCCGTCGATTGATGTCACTCTGTATGCTCCAATCGCATGCTGTTTTTGGAATAGTATCCAAATCTTGCTTCATCTCATCCATGTGTGTAGTCAAACCGTTGAGTAACTTATCTATTAGGATAGTAGACATCATCAAGCCTCTTGTAGAAATCATCCAATGACATCTCTTGAGCTTTGTATATCTCTTGCACAATCTCATCAATCTCTGCTCTGCTATATGTCTTTTGTGTCTGCATAGACATAGCGATCTTTTCTGCATGTTCTAGTAAACATATGTAGCTTTGCTCAAACATAGTAGCTCTCTCTAGAACTGCTCTGATGTCTGCTACTTGAACATTCACAACTCTACCGTCTATACCTCGTGCATTACCATTCTCATCTCTGTAGACGCCACACTCATCTTTATTTTCCCAATGGAAAATTCTTCTGCCATCAGTAGTGGGTTTGTCCAATCAATCGATCATGGACTTCTTGAACCATAAGGATTAGACGTAAAAAATTGGGTTTACCCATGGAAAGGTGGTATCGATCGATGCATTATGGCTGTTGACATGGGTGTGTTTATTGATCTAGCAGGGTATAAAATCCTAAACAATTAACTATCAAAATAATCCTTAATCCTAACACACAAAATAATACTCTTGCCGAGAGAGATCAGGTGTAGTACTTAAGGATCGAATCTACAGAGAACAATGACACACAATAGATTTCTTATTTCTAATGGTTAAGCTAGGTGATTATATATATTGGTAACAAGTAATCAGTCTAAAGAAATATTTCTTATTGGAAGGTGTAGATGCAATATGGAAATATGCTAATATTATAAATATGGAGTTATGCTAATAATGTAAATATGGAAACATGCTAGTAAACTAACTAGATGTAAACTTAAATATGCTAGACGTCGGGTTTTTTTAGCTTAATGAATTATAGGGAATACGAAGCACGAAATATGTAAATATTCTATAAATAAAATATTAACTATTCTAACCCTTTTAACTACAACTCTCGTATGCGAGCAAAAAGAAAGACTATCTATGGACGGCTAAGGCTTAGTGTCGATTGACAATGAAATCAAAAGGAAGTGTGAACGAGATATGATATGCTCACCAAGCTAATTAGACCAGCTCTCGCATGTGCCTAACAACCTAGTAAAATGGAGTCTATTCTGGTATAGAACATACTCTCGTAGTCTTCCATGTCAGTACTTATCGAGATCCTAGTTAGCTAATCTAGAATGCAAGCATTAACCACAACTCAATTGTTGGATATTAACTTAACCTTATCAAATCCTACTTTTGGGCTAATCCATGATTGTTATCATTCAACCCTAAATCTAGTTGATAAGCTACTCAGACATAATCAAAGTAAGAGAATAATAATCTGAATATAATGCATAGATAAAGTATAGGGGTTCCAATCCAGATCTCCCTAAGGAGTTATTAATCTTCTCCCCTAAATAAATCCTAATAGAATACTAAAAACTCTATAACCTTGCATTGTATGTCGCTTACGTTACTGGTGTCATGATAAAGTATAAATATAAAACCCTAAAATCTAGGTCAAAGCTCGTCCAAGGGTAATCTTGTAATCTTGTGTCTGTCTCTGACTTGGGGTTGAAATTGGCTGTCTGAGAATTGAGTCATCCATCGATGTCAAGTGTTCAGCATCGATCAATCTTGGTCATTTAACATCGGTGACTTCAAGATAGTGTCGTCGCTCGATGGCAGTTTTGTACTTCAATTCTCTCAATGATCAGCTACAGATTATTCTCCTCTAAATGCTCCAAAAGCTACAAGTATCTCTATATATCTCCAAACGTACATGGACCTATAAAGACCTTAATACATAGTCTACACACACATATAGACCCTAAATAAAATCTATAACATGGCCTGAAAGTAATAATAAATAGGCTCTATCAACTCCCACAGACTTAACTTTTTTTTGTCACAAGCCTGTGAAAGAGGTTGTGAAAAGCGAAGACTCACATAATTTCTAAGTATAACTGTCACCCCTACTTTGTTGCAACCACATCCTATTAAGGGGCATGTTTGTTTCACCATCAAGATGAGTCATCCGGATGGAGATGAGAGTTTTGTTTGTTTAGACACTAAAAGTACGATCCATCTCATTAGAACCTCCATTGAATGCATTCTCCTTTGTAGATTCTCAATATTGTGTTGTAGCATTCTAAGTCTGGCAGCTGTAGTCTCTGATATATTGACATGGGGTTGTGTTTACTGTTCTAGCAGGGTATAAATATCCTAAACAATTACTATCAAATTAACCCTTAATCCTAATACACAAAACATACTCTTGCCAAGAGAGATCAGGTGTAGTACTTATAGATCAATCCACAGAGAACAATGGCACACAATAGATTTCTTATTCCTAAGGTTAAGCTAGGTGATTATATATACATTGGTAACAAGTAATCAGTCTAAGGAAATGTTCATTATTAGAGAGCGTAGTTGAAATATGGAAATATGCTAATAATGTAAATATGGAAATATGCTAATAAACTAACTAGATGTATAATGTAAATATGCTAGATCTAGGGTTTCAGGCAAGTGGATTATAGAGGATAGAAGCTAAGGGTATTAATCATAGAACTCGATATCTAATGTAAAAGACGACCAGCTCTCTCTGCGAGTCTAATCTATTGACTAAGTCCAATGTCTCAGCTCTCGCTTGTTGACACGGAATGATGGAAGTGCTGATGCACACACAAACAAAGCACACTGACTAGCACCCAACACTCCAGCACCGCACACCTTGGTGCAATACATAAAATATAAATATAAAACCAAAAATTCTAGGTCAAAACTCGTCCAGGGGTAATCTTGTAATCTTTTGTCATGTCTCTAACTTGGGCTTGAAATCGGCTGTCTGCGAATTGGCCATCAATCGATGTCAGATGTGCAACATCGATCGATCTTGGTCATGCAACGTTGGTCGACACCAAGGTTTGTGTCGTCGATCGACGACAGTCTTGTACTTCGACTCTCACAATGATCAGCTACGGATGATTTTCCTCTAAATGCTCCAAAACGTACCTGGACCTGTAAAGACCTTAAAACATAGCCTAGATACATATAATAAACCCTAAATAGAGCCTGTAACATGGCCTAAAAACTGGAAATAAATAGGCTATATCAACTCCCACAGACTTAACATTTTGTTTGTCCTCAAGCAAACAAGTCTGCGAAAGAGGTTTTGAAAAGCGAAGACTCACATAATATCTAAGTATAACTGTCACCTTACTTAGTTGCAGCCACATCCTATCAAGTCAATCACAGAGAAAACTTTATATACCTATCCTAGTATAGCAACCAAATCCATTCTACCAACAACTTAGCGAATACTAGTCTGAGTCGCCCCTCTACTGATTTCATATTATTTGCATAAAATAAAAGTGCAGGCTTTACCTTGGGAGTATCGATCAAAGGATATATGAAGTATGAACCTTTACCTCTGCAAGTATCCTGAACACCACATGTAGTCTTCTCTGCTTCCTTTCCTCTCTCTATTCTAACTTTTTCTCAGTCAATGTCTCCCTTCTTTTGATGGTATCATTTATTTTTTAAATTGACTGAGATATTTAGATAGGTTTCCATGAATCAAGCCCTAATGTTTTTTTGCCACTCAGATCATGTTCACTTCTTTTTGACCTTATCTCTTTCTAAGGATCATATGAATCAAGCTTTAATGGTTGTAGCAAGCCAAATCATGTTCGACTCCTTTTTTTAATCTGAAGGTGAGAGAGAGAGGGAATCAGAAGCATACAGACTTTTACCATCGCAGACTTGCAGAAGGAATCCAATCCATTGTATACCAAATCCCAAAGCAAGCAAATAATGTCAAGATTAACTGTTGGAAATCAGCTTTGATTCCTTCAAACTTTCTATGCAAGTGTGATATAGTGGCAGGATGAATCCCACTTTGGTATCTCTAGTAATCTCTGCAAACGACCTTCTAAGAATGATGCTAAAGTTTGGTTAGGTCACTAACAAATTTTGATCATAGTCCTCTTCTTGACTCAACAAAACTTTTTGAAAAAACTATATATATAGTATAGTAAATAAAACTCAAAAATAATAAAATAGCATAAGTGAACCTCCCCCAGACTTAAATTACAATGTCCTCAGTGTAATCCGCCCCATATTGGTTAGGAAAATTTTTTTGATCATAGTCCTCTTCTTGACTCAACAAAACTTTTTGAAAAACTTATATAGATAGTAAATAAAACTCAAAAACAATAAAATAGCATAAGTGAACCTCCCCCAGACTTAAATTACAATGTCCCAAGTGTAATCCGCCCCATATTGGTTAGGAAAAATCAAATCATAAGTAAAATGGCTTAGGTATAAAATTTGATACCTCTCTCTGTAAGAGAGTGTCGATTGATGGTAGGCGGGTTTGGTCGATCGATGGTCGCAAGATCTAGTGTCGGACCGATGGTGTGCCTATATGGTGTTGATCGATGGTAGCATAAATAGTATGTAGAAATAAAATAAAATCGAAATAAATAGTAGTATAAGTAAAAGTAAGTAAAAATTTACTAAACAGCGGGTTACCTCCAACTCAGCGCTTGGTTATAGTCTTAAGCTCGACGTGTTGAAACTTTCTAACTAGAATGGACGTGGATCAACACTTGGAAAAACAAGTGTCTACCTCTTCTTTGCACTTCTGAAACCTTGTACCAACGAGTTTGTCATTGCTTCATCTCCTCTGGCTTTCTCATTCTTTTATGATCTCCTTTGTAACCCCCACTGAATGCATTCTACTTTGTAGATTCTTAATACTGCACTGTACCATTCTAAGTCTGGCAGCTGTAGTTTCTCTGATATTCCTCCAATTTTTGAGAAAAATCTTCTTTCATCAGGCTATGAGAAAAAGCAATCTCGTTGAACCTGTCTTCTAATTGTTTTTTCTGCTGCGTAATTCTCCTAGTCGAAATCAGTATCGATCGATGGCATGATTCTGCCATCGATCGATGTCACTCTATCTGATCCACTCACATGCCGTCTTGAACAGTATCCCAATCTTGCTGCATCTCATCCATGTGTGTAGTCAAAACAGTGAGGCACTTGTCTATAGGATAGTAGACATCATCAAGCCTCCTGTAGAAAATCTTCTAATGACATCTCTTAAGCTTTGTAGATCTCATTCACAAGATTGTCAATCTCTGCTCTGCTGTATGTTTATTGATTCTGCCTGGACATAGCGATCTATTTTGCAGGTTCAGGTAAACATATGTAACTGTACTCAAACATAGTAGCTCTCTCTAAAACTGCCATGATATCTTCTTCTTGCACCATTCACATTTCTTTCGTCTATAGATCGTGCATTACCATTCTCATCTTTGTAGATGCCATACTCATCTTTCTTTTCCCAAAAGAAAATTCTTCTGCCATCAGCATCAAAATTTCTGTTCCATAACTCTACGCCGGCTGTCTATCAGTAGAGGATTTATCCAACTGATCGGTCGTGGATTTTCTGAACTAAAGGGGTTAGATGTACAGAACTCATGGACTCTTGGAATGGTGGTATCGATCGATGCATGCTTCTTGTTGTCGATCGATGTTTGATTTTGGATGGGCTCATACTTATGTTCCATTGCTGTCGATCGATGCCAGTACATGTGTGTCGATCGATGGATGTTTCTGTTGTCTAAATACATTTGCTATTGTCCAAATACATTTCTGATCCATTAGCCATAACAAGGGCGTCTGCTACATCCTCCTTAGGTAGATTCAGAATTGTCCCATAAAGATCTCGTGCACGTCCTTCTGTATCTCTGTAATTCCAAACACATTGGTCTGAGATAAACCATCTTTTGTATCTTCTGCTCCAAGTATTGTTCTTCTTTTCGTTTGAATGTCGTTCGATGGCTAAGATATGCCAACGATCGACGCTTTATTTCCCACTCTTGCGTTCATTACGAAGCCAGATTCTTTGAGTGCCAAGCTGCGAGACTCATTAGTTC
Source organism: Moricandia arvensis (assembly GCA_905132765.1). NCBI lineage: Eukaryota > Viridiplantae > Streptophyta > Magnoliopsida > Brassicales > Brassicaceae > Moricandia > Moricandia arvensis. The sequence continues at coordinate 30,274 of CAJHQP010006591.1, read as the reverse complement.
TTCCCTCTGTAATCTGCATCATATTCTTCGTAAGCTCCACCGTATCCTTGGTAAGCCGGATTGGTGTTGATTGATGGCGTATGTGGGACCATCGATCGATACTCGATAACAGACTGGTGGAAAAAATATTTCCCGGCTCCATTAGCCATTGCAAGTATAGCTGCCACATCTTCCTTTGTGACATGTAGAATTCTTTCATCCATCGCTCTTGCGTTGACCATATGGATCTCTCATAATACCAAACTCATTTGGTTGTAGATAACCATTAGTCCTTGCGCATTCTGCATTTGAATCTTGTTCGTTAGTGCTTCCTTCTCAGTATCTATCGATGGTGTAAGGTTACCGTCGATCGATGTCGATTTCCCAGGTTGATGGGAAACATGAAAAAACACCATCCTCTTCCATAGCAATCCCTCGGTATTCAATTGTTTTCTTCGTCTTTGTAGTCTTCGTCGTACTCGAGTAGGCTTGTGTTGTAATAAAATTTCCATGGTAAATGTCGACTTGTTCTGAACTTTGAATGTCGATCGATTATATAGGGTGGGGGTGTCGATCGATTGTTGAAACTGTAAGCGCCGTCAATCGATGTGTTGGGTGGGGTATTGATCGATGCCTCCTTCTTCTGATTCCTCAGCGAACTCGTCATTACATAAGCATTTGGCGACAAGCTATCATCATTGACAATTCAATCACAGTAGCCTTTTTCTTATTCTTGACAATTCATATAAATATTTTGATCAATTGGAGATAGATACAACATGTTTAACTTCATATGGCATATGGCTCCCACATTAGCCATGAATGCTCTCCCAAGTAGTAGAGACGAGTTCCAATCTATCCTGATGTCCATCACATGAAAGTCCTGTTGGGACTAAGGTATTGTTGATCTTCACTGGAATCTCTTTTACAATCCCTCATGAGTTCACTCTTGAGCAGTCTACGAATGTAAAAGAATCGTTGGAGGGTTCCACTTTCAGGTCCAGCTCCTCTACCACCAGTCTTTAGCATAATGCTCACTGAAGATCCAGTGTCACAAAGGGCGTTGGGATATTTGTTTTCCTATGATGAAGCATGGAACCACAAATTTTCCAGGATCACTTTGTCCATCAATGCGAATGAGAAGTGTCGAGTGGATACGGAATTTTCCACACAAAAATCGCTATCTTGGGGCTTCTCTCTCTTGACTTCCTGCCATAAATCATATCAATCAATGCATTCATGTGATGCCTTTGTCCAGCCTCGATTTTTCTCCTTAATCAAGCTCTCATGCTTCTTAATGGTTTCACTTGTTTGCATAACTTGATTCTCCAATTTCTTCATATGAGTGCTGAGGTTTTCGAACTTGGTATTGAGGTTGAGGTACAAACCATCTATCTTTCCATGGAAATTCACAGTTATCTTCTGCTGTCCCTCTAAAACTCTGTCTACCATTGCGTCAATCTTGCTTTCTATACCATCTGGAGGAGGATTCTGGTAGTAGGAAAATCCATAAGTCAATGTTGTTGTTGAAGGGCCTTCGCTGCGAAATCTGATTAAAGTTACTCCTTTGACAAGTACCATAGGATTTCGTGTTGAAGCCTGGATTCCCTTGTCCAGGAAACCATTCCCATCAATGTAGTGTACATCTTCTTTCTTCAATCTCTCCTTCTCCAGGTTCAATTGCTTCCACTTCTGCGAAAGTAACCTGCTTCTTGAAAAATCTCTGAATGCTAACCAGTTTTGCCTTGAACCTCTTCAATTTGCTCGCTTACTTACAGCTGGAGCTGATTTTCTTCTCTCAAAGTCAGTGTTCTTGGTGCTGCTGCTAGATGGCAGATTCTCAAATCATCTCGTAGGTTCTTCAGGGCTTTTGGTGCTGAAATTTCCCTCACTAGTTGTGTCCAAAGCCATATGATATTGTAATCCAATACCTCTAAAGAAAGTGCTCAAAAGTTGAACTTCGTTGAACCCGTGATGTGGACAGTCTCTGGTGATGACTTGAATCTGATCCACAAGTTTCTGAAGACTATGAAGGTTCTTGTGAAAAGTACAATCTTGCTCCCTTAAATCTTCTGCTCTCTCGTCATCAAAGAAGTTACACAAGAAAGTGTTTTTGATGTCAGTCCAGGATGTCAGGTATCCTGGTGGTAGTTGCTGAAGCTAATATGAAGCTTGTCCAGCAAGTGAGTACTTGAAGAGCTTACAGAAAGGATAGTCCTCAGGGACTCCATTGGCTTTAATAGCAGTATTAGATCCTCAAATCTCTCCAGATGATCCATAGGGTTCTCATGTCGCAAGCCACGGTAAGGTGTCTGCGCTACAAGCCCAAAGAAAGCGGGCTTGATCTCAAAATCGTTTCTCTGAAAAGCTGGAAGACGAATGGAGGATCTGTTGGCGTAGAACTGGTTTGGACGGTTGTAGTCAGCCAGCGTTCTCTGAGCAGCTTGGGCGTTAGCTTCAGGTTGAGCTATTGCAGCGTCTGCTTCTGCTTCTTGCTTCTGTTTCTGTATCAGGGATTACAGCCCCCTGATCGTCTATCCTTTGACCTGCTGCATTACGCAGTTGACCGTTGAGGTCATGCAAGTCTCCATTCTCATTTCAACCACTACTATAGGCGCAACCATCTGAACTCGTCTGCTGTTGTCGATCGATGCGAGTGAGATGCTGTCACTCGATGCTAAGTGATAAATGTCGGTCGATGCTAGAGTTCTGATGTCGATCGATGCTATCCGTAAAGAAAGTGTTGGTCGACGCTGAGTAGATGTCGTCGATCGACGCTTGTCGTCTTTCTTAGCGGATCGTACGTCGAGTTTCTGCGGGTCTGAGAATAGTAATTCTTGTCCTTTATTGCTCCTGGTCTATTTGCATGCACCTGAAAAAAAAGAAAAAGAAAAGTCAGTAACTTGACAAACCTAAAACCCTAAAATAAATCTAAGGATCATGTCCCCGACGCCCAATTTGACTGGGTTTGTTTACGTAGGGTATAAATATCCTAAACAAAGTTAAATATCAAATTAACCATCAATCCTAACACACAAAACATACACTTGCCAAGAGAGATAAGGTTTAGTACTTAGGGATCAAATCCACAGAGAACAATGGCACCCAATAGATTTCTTATTTCTAAAGGTTAAGCTAGGTGATTATCTATATTGGTAACAAGTAATCAGTCTAAGGAAATATACTAATAGTATAAATATGGAGTTATGCTAATAATGTAAATATGGAAATATGCTACTAAACTAACTAGATGTAAATGTAAATATGCTAGATCTAGAGTTTCAAGCTTAATGAAATATAGGGAATAAGAAGCACATATATGTAAATATCTAAAATTCAAATATTAACTATTCGACCCTTTTAACTCCAACTCTCGTATGCGAGCAAAAGGAAAGACCATTGATCGACGACTAAGGCTTAGTGTCGATCGATGGTGAAATCAGAAGGAAGTGTGAACGAGATTTGATATGTTCACCAAGCTAATTAGACCAGCTCTCGCATGAGCCTAACAACCTAGGTCAATGGAGTATATTCTGGCACAGAACCTACTGTTGTAGTCATCCATGTCCTACGTTCGAGATCTAGTTAGGTACTCTAGAATGAAAGGATTAAGCACAACTCAATTGATGGATATTAACTTAACCAAGCAATCCTACTTTTGGGTTAATCCGTGATTGCTATCATTCAACCCTAAATCTAGTTGATAACTACTCACACAAAATCAAAGTAAGAATAATAATCTGAATATAATGCATAGATAATATGTTGGGGTTCCAGTCCAAATCTTCCTAAGGAGTTATGAATCTTCTCCTAAATAAATCCTAATAGAATACTAAAAACTCTAGAACCTCGCACCGTACGTCTCTTACGTTACTGGTGTCATACATAAAGTATAAATATAAAACCCTAAAATCTAGGTCAAAACTCGTCCATGGGCAATCTTGTAATCTTGTGTCTTGTCTCTAACTTGGGCTTTAAATTGGATGTCTGCAAATTGGTCATCGATCGATGTCAAGTGTTCAGCATCGACCGATTTTTTCCATGTAACATCGGTCGACGTCAGCATAGTGTCGTTGATCGATGGCAGTTTTGTACTTCGACTCTCTTAATGATCATCTACGGATTATTCTCCTCTAAATGCTCCAAAAGCTCTAAGTATCTCCATATATCTCCAAAACGTACATGGACCTATTTAAAACATAGCGTAGACACACATAATAGACCCTGAATAGAGCCTATAACATGGCCTAAACTGGTATAAATAGGCTATATCTGCTGTCGACGATCAAGTTTGGATGTTTGGAAGTATATAGATCATTATGGATTTAGCATGTTCTTCTGCTCCTCACTGTCGATCGATGCTTGTATTTGTGCGTCGATCATTGTCTATTGATGTTGTCCAAAATAAATTCCTGATCCATTTAGCCATGACGAAGGTCATCTGCTACATCCTCCTTATGTATGTTAGAATTATCCCATAAAGAGCCCGTGCACGTCCTTCTGTGTCTCTGAAAATTCCAAACTCATCTGTTCTAAGGATAACCAACACATGGTATCTTCTGCTCTTGGTTCTTATTATGGTTTGCATCTAATATTTTTTGAAGGCAATGAGATGCCGTTAATGATCCTCGATTAATCACTTTGACGTTCATTAGCCCAACCAGCTTCTTCCAGTGCTAGGCCGCAGGACTTAATTCAGCTCTTCTTGTCTGTAATCTGCATCGTATCCTTTGTAAGCTTCACCGTATCCTCTGTATGCCTGATGTGTGTCGATCGATGGTGTATGGTGACCGTCGATCGATGGTGTATGGTGACCGTCGATCGATGCTCGATAATCAGACTGTTGGCCGATAAGATTCCTAGCTCCATTAGCCATCGCAAGTATATCTGCCACATCTTCCCTCGTGACATGCAGAATTCGTCCATCCATAGCTCTTGCATGACCATATGGATCTCTCATAATACCAAACTCATCTGGTTGTAGATAACCATACTCCCTCTCACATTCTGCAGCTGAATCTAGTTTTGACTCTGAGGTAATACCAGTATCGATCGATGGTGATTGGTTACCATCGATCACATCGATTTCCCGAGTTCATGGGAAACATGAAAAACCCCAGCCTCTCCCAAAGCAGTACCTCGGTATACGATTATCTTATCTTATTTGTAGTCTTCGTCGTGCTTGAGGTAGGCTGGGTTGTAATCGTGATCTGCATGGTAGGTGTTGATCAGTTCTGAAGGGTGAATGTCGATCATAATAAGGTGTGGGATTCGATCGATTTTTGAACTGCAAGCTCGTCGATTGATTGTCTGGTATGGGTATCGATCGATGTGCCTTCTTCCGACTCCTCATTAAACACATAATCGCAGAAGCATGTGGCCACAAGCTCTGTGTCATACACAATTCAATCAGAGTAGCTTTGCTCTTATTCTTAACAAGTTCATAAAAATATTTTGATCAATTAGAAAGAGATACAACATGTTTAACTTCATATCGCAGATAGCTCCCACAGTGGCCATGAATGCTCTCCCAAGTAGTAGTGAAGAGTTCCAATCTATCTGATTTGCATCACATGGAAGTCTATTGGGACTAGGGTGTTGTTAATTTGCACTAGAACATCTTTCACCATCCCTCCTGAGTTCACTCTTGAGCAGTCTACAAATGTGAAAGAATCATTGGAGGGTTCCACTCTCAGGTTCAGCTCCTCTGCCATAGCCTTTTGGCATAATTCTCACTGATGATCCAGTATCACAAAGAGCATTGGGATACTCGTTGCCCTTGATGAAGCATTGGAATCACGAACTTTCCAGGATCACTTTTCTCATACAAGTCCTTTGCTTCATCTTCTCTCTGAGATGATTGAAACATGCTTTCTATATCAATCATCTATCTCCTTTGTTTCTATGAAAAAAATCCATAATCTGTGAGCATAATAAGCTTCATCAAAAGCGATATCTAGAGGAATTTTAAAAACTCTTTTAGCAAAGCTATCCATCTCCTTTTCATTGGCTTCTCTGCGTTGATGTTTGGGGATATTTTGCTTCCTCTTGGAGTGTCCCTCATCTTCTCTATCGAAGATCCATAGCTTCAGATGTCTTTGTATTTTGTTCTGCAAACCGTCACGGTCGACGCACATCAAGCTCGCATTGATGTTTGGGCAGTCGAAACTGGTTTCCTCATCTGTAGATTGATGTTAAGGGTTGCAATGTCAATCGATACATATATCACTATGTCGTTCGGTGCTCTGACTTTGTGTCGATCGACTTTAGTTAATTCACACGAATCCACTGATACTGCAGGATTTGATGTCAGATCGATGGTCATTGCTTGGTATAGATCGACACCAATTGAGAACCTCCGAATGACATAGAACATTCCACACAAAAATCTCTTTTCTCGAGAGCTTTCTCTCTCTTATCTTCCTTCCAAAATAATCATCAATCAATGCATTGTCGTGGTGCTTCTCTCCATCCTCTGTTTTCTCCTTAATCAAGCTCTCATGCCTGTATGGTTTAACTTGTCTGCATCACTTGATTCTTCAACTTCTTCCACATGGGTGTTGAGTTTTCTAACTTGGTATTGAGGTTGAGGTACAAATCATATATTTTCCATTGAAATCCACAGTCATCTTCTGCTGTCCTTCTAAAACTCTGTCAACCATTGCTTCGATCTTGCTTTCTTGATCTTCTGGAGGAGGATTCTCGTAGTAGGAGATCCATATGTTATGCTGTTGTTGAAGGGCTTTCGCTGTGAACTCTTATTAAAGTTACTCCTTTGACCATCCCATAGGAGTTCTTGTTGAAACCTGGATTCCCTTGTCTCTGGAAACCATTCCCATCGATGTAGTTCACATCCCTTCTTCAATCTCATCATCTCCAGACTGTATTGCTTCTACTTCTGCAAAAGTAACCTGCTTCTTGAGAAATTCTGAACACTATCCAGTTTTGCTTTGACTTCTTCAATCTGCTCCTTACTCACAGCTGGATTGATTTCCTCCTCTCAAAATATGTGTTCTTGGTACTTGTTGCTGGATGCTAGATTCTCAATTCAATCTCGTAGCTTCTTCAGGACTCCTAGTGCTGAAATTCCCCTCACTAGCTGTGTCCAAAGCCATCTGATATTGTAATCCAATACCTCTGAATAAAGTGCTAAGAAGTTGCACTTTGTTTGAACCCGTGATGTGGACAATCTCTCTGGTATGACTTGAATCTGATCCAGGAGTTTCTGAAAGACTCTGAAGGTTCTTGTGAAAAGTAGCAATCTTGCTCCTTAGATCTTATGCTCTCGCGTCATCAAAGAAGTTACGCAAGCAAGCATTCTTGATGTCAGTCCAGGATGTCAGAGATCCTGGTGGTAGCTGCTTAAGCCAATATGAAGCTTCTCCAGCAAGTGAGTACTTGAAGAGCTTACAAAAGAGATAGTCCTCAGGACTCCATTGGCTTTAATAGCAATCACTAGATCCTCAAATCGCTCCAGATGATCCATAGGGTGCTCATGTCGCAACCCATGGTAAGGCGTCTGCGCTACAAGTCCGAAAGAAAGCGGGCTTGATCTCAAAATCGTTTTCTCTGAAAAGATGGAGGACGAATGGCGGATCTGTTGGCGTATAACTGGTCTAGACGGTTGTAGTCAGCCAGTGTTCTCTGAGCAGCTTGGCATTAGCTTCAGGTTGAGCTACTGCAGCGTCTGCTTCCGCTTCTGCTTCTGTATCAGGGATTACAGTCCCTTGATCGTCTATCTTTGACCTGCTGCATTACGCAGATGACCGTTGAGGTCACGCAAGTCTCCATTCTCATTCTGAACCAATACTTAAGTCGCAACCATCTTAACTCGTTGTTGTTGTTCGATCAATGTGGGGTAAGCTTTTGTCTATCGATGATGTGTGATCGATTCAGTTGGATGCTCTAGTTCTGATGTCGGTCGATTGTGTCCGTGAAGAAGTTTCGGTCGATGCTGTGTAGATGCATCGATCGATGCTTGTCGTTTTCTTGGCGGATCGTACGTCTCGAGTTTCTTTGGGTCTGAGAATTGTAGTTTTTGTCCTTTATGCTCTGGTACTCTTTGCATGTACCTGAAAAACAATGAAAATAAAAATTTAGTAACTTGAAAGTAAAAAACAAACCGTAGACTAAATCCTAAAAATTAAATCTAATGGCAATCAATGTTCCCGGCAACGGCGCCAAATTTGACATGGTGTGTTTATTGTTCTAGCAGGGTATGAATATTCTAAACAAATAAACTATCAAATTAACCATAGTCTTAATACACAAATAAAATATTGCCAACAGAGATCAGTGTAGTACTTAGGATCAATCTACATAGAGCAATGGCACACAATAGATTTTTTATTTCTAAAGACTAAGCTAGGTAAAATATATATATTAGTAGCAAATAACCAATTTAAGGAAATATTCCTTCTCAGACGGTATACATAAAATATGGAAATATGAAATAATATAAATATAGAAATATGCTATTAAACTAACTAGATGCAGATGTAAGTATACTAAGCTAGGGTTTCAAGCTTAATGGATTATTAGGGAATATGAAGCACATAATGAATATTCTTAGAACTCAAATATGAACTTATTCTGACCTTTTAAACTCCAACTCTCATGTGCGAGCAAAAGGAAAGACCATTTGATCGACGACTAAGGCCTGATGTCGATCGACGGTGAAATCAGAAGGAAGTGTGAAACGAGACTTGATATGTTCACCAAGATAATTAGACAGCTCTCGGCATGCGCCTAACAACTTAGTTTAATGGAGTTTATTCTGGCGCAAAACCTAGTCTCGTAGTCGTCAATGTCCTACCTTTCAAGATCCAAGTCAGCTACTCTAGAATGCAAGAATTAAGCATAACTCAATTGATGGATAGTAACTTAACCTAGAATCCTATTTTGGGCCTAATCAATGATTGCTATCATTCAACCCTAAATCTAGTTGATAACTACTGAGACATAATTAAAGTAAGAACAATAGTTAAATATAATGCATAGATAAAATACTGGGGGTTTCAATACAAATCTACCTAAAGGAGTTATGAATCTTCTTCCCTAAAACCTTAAATCTATATTAGAAGATTAAAACTCTCTCGAACTCCCTTCCTTCTGTGTAATACATAAAGCATAAATATAAAACCTTAAAATCTAGGTCAAAACTTGTCTAGGGTATCTTCGTCATTTTTCTCTAACTTGGGCTTGAGATCGGCTATCTGTGAATTGGCTGTCGATCTGATGGCAAGTCTGCAACATCGATCGATCTTGGTCTTGTAACATCGGTCGATGACAAGGTTGTGTCGTCGATCGACGACTGTCTTGTACTTTGACTCTCTAACTGATCAGTACGGATTCTTTTCCTCTAAATGTTCCAAAAGCTCTAAGTATCTCCATATATCTCCAAAAAGTACATGGACCTGTAAAGGACCCTAAAACATAGTCTAGACACACATAATAGACCCTAAATATAGCCTATACCATGGCTTGAAACTGGTAATAAATAGGCTATATAATTAAGGCCATACTTGAATGGCCACAACCCAAAAATGCCACGGAAGTAAGAAGCTTCTTAGGCCTTTCGTGTAACTACAGAAGGTTTGTGAAAGGATTGCAAACTTAGCACATCTTATGACTCGGTTGACTGGGAAGGATGCAAAGTTTACATGGTGTGAAGAGTGTGAGAAATGTTTTCTCAACACTCAAGGATATGTTGACCCATGCACCAGTCCTGGCTCTTCCGTAGGCCGACCAACCCTATGTGGTCTACACGGATGCGTCCATAACTGGATTAGGGTGCTGTGTGAACCCAACATGGGAAGGTCATTGACTATGCGTCTAGGCAACTAAAGAAACATGAAGGGAACTATCCCACCCACGACCTGGAGATGGCCGCGGTGGTGTTTGCCTTAAAAATTTGGTGATCATATTTATATGGAGCCAAAGTTCAGATACTTGCGGACCATAAGAGTCCGAAGTATATATTTACTCAGCCTGAGTTGAACTGAGACAAATAAGGTGGATGGATTCCATAGCTGATTACGATGTGGACATTGCTTATCACCTGGAAGGGCTTACCTTGTGGCCGATCCTTGAGCCAGAGGAGGGCATATGTATCAGCAGAATAGGAAGCGGACGATCTGGAAAGAATGGTTAGTGACATACAGTTAAACTCATTAACTGGAAGGAGGAACAATTAAGTTTATAAGCAGTAAATAAGGCAGACCTACTCACTAGAATTCGGATAGCCCAAGGGCTAGACGAAAAATCTGAACAAGGTTGCCCTAAAAGACAGGACAGAGTACCAAACCGCAAGCGATGGTACCATCTTGGTCAATGGGCGGGGTGAGCGTACCAAATGATAAAAGTCTTAAGGAGGAGAGTGTGAGAGGAAGCTCAAAATCCAGATTCATAGTGCATCCTGGTGCTACCAAGATGTACCATGATCTTAAGAGGTATTATCATTGGATACGTATGAATACTGATGTGGCCGAATGGGTAGCTAAGTGTTCAACTTGTCAACTCATTAAGGCCGAAAATCACGTTCCGAGTGGGTTGCTACAAAGTTTACCGGTTCCAGAATAGAAGTGGGAGCACATCACAATGGACTTTGTGATTGGGTTTCCCAAAACCAGAAACAGGAAAGATGCCATTTGGGTAGTCGTCAATCGATTGACCAAATCAGAACACTTCCTGGCCATCAAGAATATTGATGATGTGGACCAGATCATACGCAAGTACATAGATGATATTGTGCGTTTACATGGAGTTCCGACCAGTATCGTTTTCAGATAAGGACTCAAAGTTTTACTTCTTATTTCTAGAAAGCTTTTCAATTCAATTATGAGCACAGTCTATCATCCACAAACGGATGGACAGTCGGAATGTAGCATCCAAACATTGGAAGACATGTTGCGAGCATGTTTCTTGGACTGGAGTGATTCCTGGTAAAGACACTAATGGAGTTTGCTTAAAACAATAGTTTACATTCGAGCAATAGGCATGTCGCCATATGAAGCCTTATATGGGCGACCATGTTGGACACCTCTATGTTGGACCCAAGTGGGGGAGCGCAGCATATTGGGACCTGATATCATGGAAGAAACCACGCCAAAAGATCAAGTTTGTTCGGGAGAGAATGAAGGAGGCACATGATCGACATAAGAACTACAAGGATCGAAGAATGAAAGATTTGGAGTTCGAAGTCGGTGACATGGGGTATCTCAAAATGATAACCTTCAAAGGTAGGGTAAGAGTTTCCGGAAGAAGGAAATTAGATCCAACATACCTAGGTCAATTTAAGGTCATAAAAAGAGCGGGGTAAGGTGCCATACAAGCTGGAATTGCCATCAAAATGGAAGCATTTCACAACATGTTCCATGTTTCCCAGCTACGAAAATGCCTAACGGACCAAGACTTAGCTGTACCAGAAATTCCTGCTGATCTTGGTAAGAACTTAACCTTAGAAGTAAGGCCGTTCGAATCATAGACATGATGGAAAAATCAACTAGAAAGAAACAACTCAGATGGTCAAAGTGATCCGGGATTGTAATGGAAGAGAAGAAAAGACTTGGGAAACTGAAGCCAGAATGAGGGTCGACTTTCCTAAGTGGTTTGATCAGTTTATGTACAAGGAAACACTTGGTTCGGATTCGAGGACGAATCCATTTTAAGTGGGGGGGACTTGTCACATCCCCAAACCTGAATAAGGCGGGGCAGGACATGGTTCGAGGAAACAAACCAGTCATGTCGTATGACCACAAGACAAGAGTTCCATGGTCTGGAAGGAAGGTTAAGTACATTAGGAAACTAAGATTTAACCAAATAAAGAAGGATGCAAGGTTGGACGAGCTGGAAGAGTAATATGACAACTCGGTATTGAGTACCAGGAGCTGGATCAGCTTGAAAAATCTTGACATAGATAGGGCTAGCTCACACTGAATATGGTCAGCTCGCTGAGCTAGATCAATATCTCACTCAGCTGGACCAGCTCATCTCAGCTGGATGGAGTGTTAAGGTCTTGGGCAGTTGGACCTGTCTGGGCCATGGTTGGGTCAGCCGGTTGAGTCATGTGGTCCAGCCACTGGGCCAATGGTGTGGGCAGCCCATGGACTCGACCCAACGTCTAAAGTAAAGGTTCAGGACCCATCTAGGATCCACTGGGGGACAGTTAGAGGCGAAGGGATGCAAGTGGGACAGTTATGGCCAAATATATGCTATGGGACTAAAAGGTGTCCATTCGCCATCAAATGGAAATCCCTTGGCTAAGGAAATTACCCCACGCCTTATTCTATAAATAGAGAACCCTGTGCACGAAAATAATCATCAATTTCCAATATAAACACAGAGAGAAAGGTGAGAGAGAGAGAGAAAAAAGGGAGAGAGAGAGAGAGAGAGAGAGAGAGAGAGAGATGAGAGAGAGAGAGAGAGAGATGAGAGAGAGAGAGAGAGAGAGAGAGAGAGAGAGAGAGAGAGAGAGAGAGAGAGAGAGAAAATCAACCAAAGAAGGTTGATTATTGTCTTGGTTTAGCAACAGTGAGGCTAAGATCAATTGTGGTGAGTGAAAGGCCGACCATAATTGGTCACAAAGGCAAAGAGAAAAAAGTTTGAGAAGATCTCCAAAACCCCAGAACGTGCAAGCAAGGTTAGTGACATAGCCATCGGTTCATAGTCAAGACAAATCGGATGATCCGATGTGGGTCTAAGGCCATGTGCGGTTTTATTATGTCCCATTCTTCTCTACTATAAGATTAATAATTCTTCTTCTTCTTTCATTCTACTCCCTGTTTCGGATTGATATGTAAGGATGGATGAAGGATATTGACTTGGTTAAGTCAAAGTCATGCCCGTTCCATCATACTCGCAAATCAAGGCCATGAGCCGGATTTGCTATACGGTTTTAAGTGAAGACTTCCCGTGGTTACTTTGGACTTTGGGGATAGTTTTTTGTATGAATAAGTGCCACATGGAGTCGGTTATGCAGGGAAAGGGTTGAGGATCGAACAAGGGAATCAACCCGACCATGTGCATGGCCGTGTGATCGTTACAGTTCATAGGCGGGGTCGTTTGGGGTTCATATGTGTTTGCGATTGTTCTTTGTATGGTTTCTAATATATGGCCAATCAATATACTTAATATTGGATTGAGGTTTAACTATTTAAACATAGGACCAAACCATGTCTTGCTAGGATCAATGATAGGATATCAGTTCATGTTCAAATACTTGATGATATGTGATTTCAGGGATTGAGGTTGATCGTGATCAAGCCATGAAGACTCAATCAGCGTGAAGTTCTGTGGTGTTTTGGTATATCGTATTAGGAGTGAACTTATGATAGCCTATAAAGCAAACTGATTTATTTTGTGTAATGAATCTCATTTTTGTTTATTAATACAAATCGATTTTACCCATTGATGTACATGTTGTTGGAATTGATCAAGTATACTCTGACAATGAAAAACGACTAAGTACAATACATAAGACTGGAAATTAATCAAAAATGAAGTAATGATCTAAGTGTAAAGCGGGTCTTGGATGGTTTTTAAACCTCAGGATCATGTCTTACAGTAGCTACAAGGTTAATTGTTGCTGGAAAGTGGCTTGGAAATGAGGTATTGATTATCATAACTTTGTAACACATATTTTATGTTGCATTGGTTTTAATGTCTTGATGAATATTCAGGAAATAGATGCGTTTATGTATATGTTGCGAAGAAATACATCTTTGAGGCGTTGGACCCCAGATCGTGTGGCTTTCATGAGCTCTACTTCTACACGTCTCCATTTACATCTATGTATTTACAAATTTAGTAATGTTCTACACAGGTAACCACTGGATTTCTGTCTGTGTCAACATCATTTGAAAAGCAAGTGGAAGTATTTGATTGCTCTCGGGGAAAGAATTTGCAATTAGTGGAAAAGTTTTCCATTATGATTCCTAGGATAGTGAAGGCTGTGGTGCCACCTGAAAACAAGAAGCACTTACTCCTGGAAAAGTATTCTAGTGTAAATGTACCTATGAAGTCCAGATTGAACAAGTCTTGTTGCGATTGCGGGGCATACGCAATCAAACACTTAGAATGCCACCTTCTTGGTCTCGACCTCAGTTTAGTGGATGACAAAATCATCATGGGTTGCCGACAGAAGATTTGATGTGGATATATGGGAGGCTGCACAAGATCCCATTTTAGTTCAGCTAATGACACAATATGTATCTTCTGAGTATGAGTCATTTGTTGTTTTTGACCTCGTAGAAGACTGATTATATGTGTTTGGTATGCAAGGTATTTTCCTAAATCATACTTCCCACATGTGTATGTTCTCTTTTCAAAATCAACATAATAATCATGTTTGTCTCCTTTAACAAGTGATCTGAAATTGTCAACCTTGTAAACTTGAAATCATTTTGCCTTCACAATTCTTCTATCAATCTTTTTCTCCACCTTAATGGTTAAGAGATCATTATGATTTGAGTTTAACATTCGACAATCATAGAACCACCGGGTCATCATTTCTCTTATACTATCTAGCAAAGGAATAACTGGAAATTCTCTAGGTGATCTCCGAACTGAATTTATGGACTCTGCAGGGTTATTGATCCTAATGTCGTACCTGGATCCAGGGAAGATAGAACGATCCCATTTTCTCACATCAGTATCCTGTAGATATCTTCCAAGCGCATGACACATATCAAAAATTTCGGTCAAACGTTCCTGAAATTCAGTGAACCTATATGCCCATGAAGCTTTTTCAAACAAGTCAGTCAACCCTTTTGTCTTGAAATTCCTAACCACATTGGTCAGCAAGTGGTGAATGTAAATTACATGTGTTGATTGAGGGTAGACAGTACTAATCGCTTTAGCAATTGATAAATTTCTATATGACACAAAATCTAAGCCTTTATTATCAGCAATAACGACATTCAATTGTCTAAGAAACTACTCCCATGAATCCTCATTCTCTTAATCAACAACTCCAAATGCAATCGGATACAAATTAGAGTTACCATCTACTGTGTATCCACAAGTAGAACTCCTTTGTATTTAGTTTTCAGAAAATTCCATCAACAACAATCACCTTACGAATGCCATTGTAGAATCCTCTAACTGATTGGCCAAACGACAAAAATAAATACATGAATCTTCCATCCTTATTAGTTTCATAGTGAGTATGCGTACCAGGATTAGCTTGTTTAATAATATACAAATATTTTGGTATTTTTGCAGAACTTTCATCTGGTATACCTCTAACTGCTGCAATTGCAAACTCATGTGCTGCCTCAGGCGTGCCAATAAGTAATCTCACAACTATACTCCAGGCGCATAAACTGGACGATGTCATTCCTTTTTGGTCCTTCATTGGCATCCTCATATCGATGTTATATAAATTCCCAATTTCTTGCCGATGTTGTTTTCCAATTTTCTTTTCCTAGAAGGAGCACATGAATGTTTTGCCACACGCTTGTTGATCATGAAATATGTAGACCCAGCTAGACATTCTGCACGCACAGTCCAGTTGCACCTTGAATCTTAACATCGAATATACTACCATTTTCTCGTGGATTTGACAACAACAACATAATGGAAATTATTGTTCATCGCCCAAATTTCCGTTGTTTCCTTCAGAACATCTTTACTTCTGAAAATTTGATCCTTCTTCACGAGATCTGTTCTTCCAGATCGGCCATCCTTTTCACTATCTCCATTTTTTCACTCCTTAAACCAGCATCACCGGAACCATCCTCAGCGACATGATTCTTCTCAAAAGACTTCTTTAACGTTTTGACAAAGACTGCTCGGTTTATTTCAGGAACTTCTTCATCCTCAAAATTACTTGAATCACACGGCTCCTTATTCAAATTGATATTGAATCGTTCCTGTTGTTTACACCCAATACCAGAGAACGTGACACACAAGGCTGTAGACAAACCCGTCCTCGCGTAGACAACAAATTAGATACTTGTCGATCATTGCTGATAATAATGGGAGGATTCCCTCTTTGATTCACCATCTCATAAGTGAACTCGACATTAACGACATTATGGTACCACCCCATAATCTTCACACACCGTGATCTTGAGCCCCTCCAACAGAGTAGTAGTTTCTAATGTTACCATTTGACCACGCCTTTCTTTGTCTACCACGAAACTCCACTGGTCACTGCAACTAGACATCCATACACCAGATTTAACATAGATTAGAACCATGTTGTATTGATAGAGAGAAGAGATGGTTATGTCGATGAAGAATAGAGGGACAAAAAGAAAGAAAGAAAGAGAGAATGATCGTATGAGGAGAAAAAACGTGCGAGAGAAAATACTATGAGAGATTTAGGGTAGATTTCGTGTAGATTTAGGAAACAACATAACCGAAATATGGAAGTTGACATATATTCGTAGATTCGGCTAGAACATGTGTTCTACGTCGAGCAGAAAATGTAGAGTGGGTGGGAAGTTTATTCTTCCACATGTGTAACATAAGATAAAAGATAGTAAAGGTTATGACTCATAAATAAGAAAAGGTATATCGTAGAGTAATGGCCCTTAATTGTAATCAAGCCAATGGTAGATTAACGATATCTTACTAGAATATAACCTCACTCATTCTAGCTAAGTTAGAATATATAAGAAACTTTTGTTTCCGTTATATACTCTGGGATAGATCTGTGTATAATACCTAGTATACCGATTTCTAGAAGTCGTAGATGGCTATAATGCGTATTATATCCGCAGCTAGGACATAAAATAAAATATAAGTCCATATTTTTTTAAAGAATTTTAAACATATAAGTAGTTTTCATATTTTTTTCTATTTTTAAAATTTAGTTTACTATTTTTCCCATTACATAAAGTAAAACTTGTCCGAAATAACCAAAAGTCCTAAATGGACAACAAAAGTTGAGGGGTGTCTTTTTTTCCAATTTTCTCTATATATAATTCATCTTAATTAAATCACCCAAAAAAATCATCAAAAACGAACATAAAATATACCCAAAACTCATCAACACAGTTTTCAAAATTGTTTTAATCTCTTAAAATTTCAATTGAATCTTCCCTTCTTACACTAGTTGGAATATACACTTATTGTAATAATATTTCAGGAAAGCAAATCATCAAAAATGGACATAAAATATATTCAAAATCCATAAACACAGTTTCCAAAATCTTTTTTATTCTCTAGATTTTTTCTCAAATCTTGCATCTTTACATTACCATGACATACACTACATTTAATGAACTTTCACAAAACAATTCATCGAAAATGGATATGCATTACCTTTTTTCAAGCTTCAAAATCGCCAATGGAAGGTGAGGATGAGGAGCTCTACAGAGAAGAAGAAAGACATGTGGGCCAGCTGAGATCTCATTGGTTAAATTTGTCTTGTGGGCCATGGTGGTGGTTATGGTTGCATTTATTTAATTGAAAAAAAAATGTATTTATGAGGTGAAAGAAATATAATAAACAAATGAAGTACTAATTTAGGGAGTGAACACACACAAAAGGGTATTGGGAATAGAGAGGTGGCAGTAATAATAGTTTTTTTCAATAAGGGCATATTGAATTACTCTCTAGGCTCACCTCACACCCACATTTGTATCCATTTCCACTCCCACCCACCCCCCCCCCCCCCCCCACACACACACACACACACAAAATCGATGAACTTTTTATCTTCCTCTATCTCTACATCTCCCAGTCTTAACTCAGACCATCATTAATGGTGTAATTCATAACCGAATCGAAGTTCCCCCTATATATAGTTCATATTACACACGCCGGAACTAAACATCTCATATCTACTCTCATCCTCTTTGAACTAGCGCAGATTTCATTCAGTCCTCGAGAATGTCTTCCTCTGCTGCTATTGTTACTGAATCATTTGTCCGCCAGTCAACCGCCGATGCTCTTCGAAGGACTTTCTCTGCTTCCGGGATTCGCGTTACATCAAGAAAACGGTGAATTTGTGGTGCGGCTCCTTATTGAATGTAAGCCCAATATGTATCCTCTACCTCCAGCTATGTTGTGCTCAAATCTTGAAACTGTGCAATTTAGGTTCTCAATCTGTCTCACTTTTGTAATAAAGGAATTGAGAAAAAGGGTACTTCAACTATTGATCCTCATTTATATGCTTTGAGAGATTGCAGGGCACGAGAATCTTATGATGATTTCATACCAGTCTGGATGCCTCTTTGATGGTCTCTTCACGCTGATAGATAACTCTTGTGTTTGATTTGCCTTAATTTATTTAAAAGTACAAAACTTCATGGTATACTTTATGACCCATTTTTTGTTGATTGACTGATATAGAGTTGAAACATTCCTTAGATGAGGAGGAGGACCTACACTCCGTCACCACAACAGGGTTATTGGAGGAGGCGGAAAATCCAAGCTCTAATGAGGTAGATATGGAGGCCTGATATATCCTATTTATTACAGTTTTTAGGCCATGTTATAGGCTCCATTTCGGGGTATATTATGTGCGTCTAGACTATGTTTTTATGGTCTTTACAGGTTTATGTACGTTTTGGAGATATATGGAGATACTTGGAGCTTTTGGAGAATTTAGAAGAGAAGAATATGTAGCTGATCATTTAGAGAGTCGAAGTACAAGATGTCATCGATCGGAGACACAACCTTGGCGTCGACCGATTTACATGACCAAGGGTAGATCGATGTTTCCACATCTGCCATCGATCGACGTCCAAATCGCAGACAGCCGATTCCAAGCCCAAGTTAGAGACAAGACACAATATTACAAGATTACTCTTGGGACGAATTTTGACCTAGATTTTAGGGTTTTATAATTTATACTTTATGTATTCGACCAGAAAAGATGCGAGCGCGGTTGATGCCAGTGGTAGATTGTGTACACCAGCATATGCATTATAGTTTAGATTATTTATGCGTAGAAGGATTCATAACTCCTATAGGGAGATGCTGATTGGCAACTGGTATTTTATCCATGCATTATTTGCAGACTTATTATTCTTATCTTTAATTATGTTTGAGTAGTTATCAACGAGATTTAGGGCTCGTTGAATGCATAGCAAACATGAATTAGCCCAAAAGTAGGACTTGCTAGGTAAAAGTAATATCATCATTGAGTTGTGCTTAATGCTTGCATCTTGAGCATCATAACTAAGGATCTCGAAGTAGGACATGACGACTACAGAGGGTAGGTATGCTTGCCAGATAGACTCTATTGAACGTTGCGTGTTAGGCGCATGCGAGAGCAGGCTAGTCTAATGCGCTTGGTGAGACATATCAAGAATTCTCGTTCACGCTTCCTTCTGATTTCACCGTCAATCGACATCTAAGCCTTAGCCGCCAAACAACACTCGATCAATGCGTATTTCCTTATTTGCTCGCATACCAGAGTAGAGTTAAAAGGGTCAGAATAGTTAATATTTGAGTTCTAGAATATTTACATCATTTGCTGCTTCTATATTCCCGTATAATTCATGAGCTTGAACCCGGCAAGATCTAGTATATTTACATTTGCATCTATGTTAGTATGTTATCATCATTCCATATTACGCTATTAGCATATTCCATATTGCATGTATACTCTCCGTAATAAGCGATATATTTTCTTTAATTAGTATCTTGTTACTAATAGTTACCCTAGTATATATACACATATTCGGACACCACGTGTTGTAGTTTGACCCAGTCCGATCTCCAGCGGATCAGGTCTTACATTGTCCGTCGATCCCGAGTAGATCCATACAGTTTACTCGCAAACTACATGTATCATTGTGTGCTTTCGGTATCTCTGTACTCTCTTCGTCGATTTCGATTGCACTTGCATATACTAATACTACACCTGATCCCTATCTGCGCAAGCGCGACGACGCCTAGAATTCTATTTTTCGCGTGTGTTAGGATATAGTAGAGGTCATAATTTGTTAGTTAATTGTTTAGTGATATTTATACCCTGCTAGAACAATAAAACACACTCATGTCAACATTTGGCGCCGTGGCGTGGAACTGTTGATCGCCATTAATTTAATTTTTAGATTTAGTGATAGGTTTGTTTTTAATTTCAAAGTTACTAAATTTGCTATTTTTCTTGTGTTCTCAGCTGCATGCAAAAGCATGGTACTACCAAAGAGCAATAAAGACAAGAATTACTATCTCACGACCCACATAAACTGAACGCTACAATCCGTACAGAAGATGACAAGCATCGATCGACAGCACTACTCTCAGGATGTCGACCGACACTTGCTATTTTACGGACGCATTCGTACGACATCAGAACTCTAGCATTCGACCGACATTGATCACTCAGCATCAATCGACAGCATGTCACCCGCATGTAAGTCGATCGACGACAGCAGACGAGTCCAGATATGCGTGGCGGCCATATAGTAGTGGTTCCAGCAATGAGAATGAAGACTTGCATGACCTCAACGCGTCATACTGAGCGTAACTGCACCAGGTCAAAGCATAGACGATCATGGGCTGTAATCCCTGATACAAAAGCAAAAGCAGAAAGAAGACGCTGCCAAGTAGCTCAACCTGAAGCTAACGCCCAAGAAACTGCACAGAGAGAACGCTGGCTGATCTACAAACTCACCGACGACTAGTTCTACGCAACAGATCCGCCATTCGTCCTCCACCTTTCCAGAACGCATTTCGCCGATCAAGACCGCTTTACTCGGACGTGTAGCCCAGACACTTACCATGGGTGCGACATCGAGAACCTACTATGATCATCTGGAGCGATTGCAGATCGATGACTACTATTAAAGCCAATTGAGTCCCTAAAGTACTATCTCTTTTTATAAGCTCTTCAAGTACTCACTTTCTGGAGAAGCTTCATATTTGCTAAGCAACTACACCAGGATCTCTGACGTCCTGGACTGACATCTAAGAACGCGTTTCTTGCGCAACTTCTTGATGACTGCCAGAGCAGAAGAATTAAAACTTCACGGGCTTCAACGAAGCTGCAGCGCTACTGTTTAGAACTTTCTATTCGGAGGTATTGATACAGTATAAGATGATTTTGGACACAGCTAGTGAGGCAATTTCCCTACAGCACCATGAGCTGGTGAAAAAGCTACAAGCATTGATGAGACTAGCATCAGCCTAGTAGAAGCCTACCAAGAACCCATATTTTGAAAGACGGAAATCAACCCCAGCCTGTAAGCAAGGAGCAGATTGAAGAAGTCAAGGCAAAGCCTATGCTAATGCTTTCAAAATTTTCTCAGAAGCAGGTTACTTTTGAAAAGTAGAAGCATAGAGTCATGGAGAAGCATGAGAATGAAAGAGAGATGTGAGCTTACATCGATGGAACGGCGTTTCCAGAGACATGCGCGAATCCACGGTTTCAACTAGCGAACTCCTATGGAACTGGTCAAACGAGTAATTTTAATCAAAGTTCACAGCGAGGCTTTTTCAACAACACACATGACTTATGGATCTTCTTACTACTCATAACCCTCCGCTCTAGAAGCTTCAGGAGCAGCTAAGATTGAAGCAATGTTGACAATTTTTAGCAGCCAGCGAGAGAGATGACTGTAGATTTCAATAGCTAAAGATAGATGTCTGTACCTCAACCTCATAAAAGTTCAAAAACCTCTAGCACTCATGTGAAGAAATATGCGAGAATCACATGACTGATGCAAACAAGTGAGACCATTAATGAGGCGATGAGAGCCTTGATAAGGAGAAAATTGAGCTTGGATAGAAGCACACATATCAATGCACTGCTATTAATGATGATTTTTTGGAAGAGTTAAGACGGAGAGAAATCCCCAAACAAGACATCCGATTTTCATGTGGAAACCATTTTATGTCACTCGCTGTACTTTCATCGCATATTGATCGATACCGATGTCAGGTACCATTGTATCCACGCGTGAAGCCTTCTTATCAGTGGCTCGTGTGAACTCGACTTAACATCGATCGACATGATAAACTCTTAGAAAAAGCATCGATCGACACGAAGATAGAAGCACCAATCTACAGATGCGACGTTAGAGTCGATCGACAGAGAGAGAAATCCAGTCTCGACTACCAAAACCTCAATGCAAGTGTGATTATACGTCTGGACCGTGATAGGTTTCAGAACAGAATACAGTTACACATCTGAAGTTATGGATCCTTGATAGAGAACACGAGGGACACTCCAAGAAGAAGCAAAAGATCCCCACACATCACGCAGAGAAGTCGAATGTAAAAAGATAGCATGCTTAGCTTGCTAAAAGAGTTTTTATAAAATTTCTCTAGATCTTTATTTGATATGACAGATTATTATATATCACAGATTGCTGAGCTTTTCATGAACGAGGCGAGCGGACAGATGATGCGACTATGGCGATAATGTTCAATACACCTCAGAGAGAAGATGAAGCAGATGACCTGTCTAAAGAAGCAAAAGCTGATCTGAAAAATTGTGGCCATGCTTCATCTTTAAAGGAAACAAACTATCCAACGCCCTTTGTGACACTGGATCTATCAGTGATTAGCATTATGCCACAGTGCATTATGCAGTAGGACGCTGAACTAGAAGTGGAACCCATCCAATGTATTCGTTCACATTCGTTAGACTGCCCGACGAGAGTGAAATCTAGGGGATGATGGCTAAAGCATGTCCACTGCAGATCAACATACCCTAGTTCTAGTAGACAGTCCATATGATGGATATCAGGCATAGATTGGAACTCTTCGCGTTACTACTTGGAGAGCATCATGGCTACTGTGGCGATTTAAATTCATAAATGTCATTATGAAGTTAAACGGTTGTATCTCATCTCAATGCATCGAATATATCTTTTATGAGCCCGTTAAGAACTACTCCTGATTGAATTGGCTTTAATGATTCAGTTAGCTGTGTGCCACATGCCTCATGCGATACGAGTTCCAATGAGGAGTCCCGCAGAAGCGAACATCGATCGATACCCAAACTAGCACAACGATAGACTCTCTTGGAATCAACAAATCGATCCGACACCCACCCCATTTATCATCGATCGACACCCACCCCTTTATCATCGATCGACATTCACCCTCAGACCGATCAACACCTACCATGCAGATCTCGATTACAACCCAGCCTAGCCCGAGTTATGACGAAGATTCAAAGAAAGAAGAGAGAATCGAGTAATACCGACAGATTGCTATGGAAGAGGCTGTTGCTTCCAATGTTCCCATCAACTCGGGATATTGACATCGATCGACTGGTAACCCACTCACAGTTCATATCGCAATATTGTTTCGCTAATTCAAGAGACCGAACCCAGAATTCAGCTCTGCCCAGAACGCCGTAAGGAAGGAATATGGTTATCTAAACCAAACGAGTTCTGGCTATTCATGAGAGACCTAGATGGTCACACAGGAGTTATTGGATGGCAAAATTAGTCTACCATGTCATAAAGAAGATGTTGCGCTAGATATACTGCCAATATGGCCAATGACGCTGCGAAAACTTTTTTGCACCGATTCTGATTATCGCAGCAAATTCTCGATTCGCGACGACATCTCGCTTGAGCCATTTGAAACGACATCAAAAAAAAATTACTTTGGTAGCATAAGAAACAAAAGATGGTTTATCCTCTAAACCAGTATGAGTTTGGAATTTTCGGATGGATATAGAGCGTAAGGCAGCTGCGACGGGAGCTCTTTATGGAAGATGAATATTAAATCTAGCCTAAGGAGAATGTCAGCGATATACACTCCCTTTTATGCTAATGTAGGACCTATCGATAATTCTCATTCTTAGCGATCAACAAGCCAACAGACCATTCGATCAGACGCACAGGTACCCATACCAAGCACTCGATCACAAAGGAGTAGAAGCACGAGCCAATTCCAACAATCAAACATCATCTTGATGACAACAAGCAGCAATTGATCATGTTACTACCACATCCCAGGAGTCCATGAGGTTACACCCGAACTCTCTGCTTACATCTAACCCCTCTTAGTTTCAAAAATCAAGGATCAAATCGATTGGATAAACCCCCTATTGTCGACGCGTAATGCATAGCAGTACGGACCGAGCAGCTATGATGAACTGATCGCCCAAGAAAATTTTACTTATTGGAAAAGAAAGATGAGTATGCATCACTACAGGATGAGTAATTGTAATGCACGAGCTAGGAGGTACGAAGAGTAGTGAATGTGCAAGAGGAAGATATCAGCCGGCCAGTTCAAAAAGATTCTACGCTGTATAGTATAGCTACATATGTTGACGCTGAACACACCCCCCCCCCCCCTTGCAGCAAAGATCGGTATGTCCATGGAAGAAGCAAGAAAAATACAGCAAAGCAAAGATGACAATATCGTGAATCGAGATCTACAAAGCTCAAGAGATGAGTTGATGATTTTACAGGTGAGGCTATGATGCTATATATCCTCCTATAACATAAAAGTTGCCTCGCCGGTTTGACTACACGCATGGATGAGGTGAAGCCAAAGATCTGCGATGTTGTTCAAAGACAGCAGTGCTGATTGCCGATCAAAACGAGTGTCATCGATCGATGCAGCATATGCCACGGGCTCGCATCGATACTGAGTTCGAAAAAGTTCGAAAGACAAAAGTCTACAGCAGAAAACAATTTAGCAAGACAGGTTTCAAAATAGAGATTACCTTTCACCAAAACCTGAATGACTGGAAGTGCTATTTCTCATCAATTGAAGGATTGGATTATTTCAGAGAGACTATAGCTCTGCCACAGACTTAGAATCTACAGCGCAGTATTGAGAAATCAAACAAAGGAGGAATGCACAGGGGTTTACTAAGGAATATAAAGAATGAGAAAGCCAAGAGCAGATGAGGCAATGAGCAAACTTTCGTTCGGTACATGGTATTAAGAAGAGCCCAAAGCAAGATGTAGGACACTTGTTCCAAGTGTTGATTCAACCTCCATTCTAGTCAGAAAGATTCAATACGTCGAGCTTAAGACTATAACAAGCGTAAGTGGAGACAACCCGACTATTAGTAAGTTTTATTTAGTTTTTACTATACTAACTACTTATTTCGATGTTTACTTTATTTTAACAGATATTTAGCCACCATCAATCGACACCATAGAAAGGCACCAATCGGCTTGACAATGAAGCCTGACCATCCGACGACCAAACCCGCCTCCATCGATCGACACTCTCTTACAGAGATGAGGTATTGAATTTATCTATCTTAAGCTATTACTAATCGATTTAAATTTTCCTACAATCTGGGCAATTACATTGAGGAAAGCTGGTAATTTAAGCATGGGGGGAGGTCAGCCTAATGCTTTTTATATTTTTTGAGCTTTATTTACTATACTACATATAAGTTTTTTCAAAAAAAATTATTGAGTCAAAGAGAGCGACTTATATCAAGCATTTATTATTGACCAACACACTTTAGCATCATTCTTAGAAGGTTTTCAGAGATTTAATAAGAGCATAACCAAAGTGGAATCATCATACCACCGTATATCCACACTGCGTAGGAAAGTAAATGACGTGATCTGAACAGGAGCCGAAGCTGATTTCCAACCACTAAATTCGCACATTATTGCTTGTCCTTTGGAACTTTTGAAGCTTGCGAAATATACACGGGATGCGGATTCTTTCTGCCAAGTCGCGAAGGTAAACAGTCTGTGTGCCTTCTGATTCCCTCTCTCCCCTTCAAATTAAAAAAGAAGATTCTAACATATTTTTTTGCTAGACCTACAACCCATTAAGTGATTCATCATGATCCTAGAAATAGAAATATAAGGCTCAAAAAGAAGCGTGAATAAGGATCTGTGCGCTAAAAATCATTAGGGCTTGATTCACTGAAAACATTCCAAACATCTCAGTCAATTAAAAAAATAAATGATACCCTCAAAAGGAAGAGAAACATTTGACTGAGGATAGAAACGTGAGAAGAGAGAGAGGAAAGGGCATCAGAAAAGACTATCTTGTGTATTCAAGATACTTGCGGGAGGTAAGCCAGTCCATAGCTGTCCTTGATTGATCACTTTCCAAGGTAAAGCCGCATTTTTATTTATATGCAAAGAAAATGCAAATCAGTTAGGGGAGAGTTTAGCACTAAATCTATTTTGGTAGAATTGGATTTTGGCGTTATACACTTTAGGATAGGGTATATAAAGTTTCTTTGTGAGTCTTACTTAGGATAGGATGGACTGCAACTTAAAGAAGGGTGACAGTATATACTTAGACAGTTTGTGATTCTTGGCTTTCAAAACCTGAATACTATACCAATGTCTTTTCTTCTTGAGACAAGCACAACAGCTTAAGTCTCGGAGGGAAGGTTGATTATAGGCCTCCACCAGCTATTAATTACTAGTTTTAGGCCATGTTATAGGCATCCAATTTTTAGGGTTTATTATGTGTGTTCAATAGGCTATGCTTTTAAGGCCTTTACCAGGTCCCATGACGCTTTTGGAGATACTTTGGAGGTTTTTGGAGCATTTAAGAAGCAGAAGAATCTGCTAGTCCTGATCATTTAGAGAGTCGAAGTACAAAATTGCTCATATCGTCGGGACAAACCTTTGCGGCGCATCGACCGATGTCTACATGACCAAGGATCGACTCGATGTTGCACATCTGCCCACATCGCGTCGATCGTCGAAATCGCCAGACAACGATTATCAAGCCCCAGGTGAGACAAGATAAAAGAATTAACAAGAATTACCCTTGTACGATTTATTGACTAATTTATAGCGCGATTGTTATATTATAATTTATATTGGACCAGAAAAAGATGAGTTGCGGGCGTGCTGCCAGTGGCGATTGTGTGCTACCAGCATTTCCATTATAGTGTTAGCGATTTTATTTAGCGGGAGAAGATTGCATAACCTCCTTTAGGAGATTTGCTATTCGCGAACTCAAGTATTTTATTCTATGCCATTATGATTCAGTATTATATTCTTATTAAATTAAGTCTTTTTTTTTAATAGAGCCTAGTATCAACCTAGATTTTAGGCGACCGTTGAATGATAGCAAAACCAGAGGACCCCAAACACTTAGGATTACTAGGTAAGTTAATTACCTCCATCAATTGATGTTGCTGCTTAATTGCCTTGAATTCTAGAGTACGCCTAACAGTGATCTCGAAAGACTAAGGACCATGGAGACGACTACTGCAGAAGTTAGGTTTTGTGCCAGGAATAGACGTCTATTAAACTAGTCGTTGTTAGGCGCATGCGAGAGCTGGTCTAATTTAGCCTTGGGTAACATATTAAATCCGTTCACACTCCTTCCTGATTCACGCGATCGACACAGGTCCTAGCCGTCTGCATCCGGATATGAATCCTCCTTCTGCCTGCCATACGCCATGGAGACCTGGAGTTTAAACGGGAACACCCGACACCAAGATGTCTTATTGGGAATAGAATATCATGAGTATATCTCAAAAATTTCGTACACTATATCGCCCTGACTTCTTATAAAACAAAACCCAGAAAGTTCATTCTCCTCATTTGAATTCCCGAGACGCCCTAAGACCTCGCTAGATCTCTTCGCATATTTTACATTCTGCTCATCTAGTTCTAGATTTTATTCTAGAGGTGCTCTCATAATGTGTTCGTCCAGTAAGTCGCTCAATATAGGTTTAACCAATTTGCGACATTTCAGCATTGTACTTGTAACCCCTGCTTTGAAGTAGCAGTAAATGGGACGGTCCTCCATATTGACAATTAGTCCAAACAAAGTGTCCACTTAAATAACCAATAAAGACATCTGCTTCATGATGGAGACCCTGTGTCCCTATGCCGACACCCATAATTATATTCATCTATTTTAATTATATATTTTCTTAATATTAAAAAACTACAGATTTCTTTTTCTTTATAACTATGAGCAAATTTCGTAGTATTTTCTCGCCAAAATATTTCTCGACAAAGCCACGTTCAGCACCATGTTCAGCCATATCGCCTTCTCTCTTACCATGACATCGCAAACAGCTCCTGATACTTATGTTTCTCTAGAACAAACTTCCACAATCGTTTGGTGCGATAGAGCAGCGGGCCTTTCTTCAACCTAACGTTACTCAATAGGGGCATTCGTCCTTGGCATTGATCTATCAACTTCTATTTTTTAACATTTCCAGTTACTTCTACCAGCTCCATTCTGACCAAAGTTTTTAAATGCAAAGATAACGATGGTTTCGGTGTTATTTCAAGGTGTTAAGGGCAGCAGATATTAATACCAGTCGCAAAGATAGACAGAAACTCGGCATTACTGGCAAACTCTTCAAAGGTATGAAAGCTTACAGAGCAATCTTCCTCCTCTTATAGAATATCAATAACTTCCTGAAATTTCTTAAAACAATCTTTGAGAAGATTTCATAAATTACGTTTTTCGCCAAAAGCCGAAAGAAATCCCTACATTTTTCTGCCAAAACCGAAGATTAAATCTATGTTTTCTTGCCCTGGACCCAAAACTGACACAGGAAATTGCGACATTTTAACACCGCCAAAACCGTCAGAAATCACATTTATCCCGCAAAAATACGAGAAATCTATTGGTTTTCCCACCAAAACACCCAAAGAAATCACGTTTTCCTCCCTATCCAAAATATCGATAAAAAATCACGTGGTTATTTTCACCACAATTGAAAACCACTGTGAAGATCTATCGTTTTTCGCCAAAATCCGCAAAACTCGACGTTTTCCTCGTGGTATGCTCAAAACCAAGATAATCATGTTTTCCACCGCCAACGGAAGATAATCACGTTTTCCCGCCAAAAGATCCGAAAAATCATGTTTTCTTTCCCGGTCGAAACCAAGAAATCACGATTTTTTCCTGCCCAAAACATGAAGAAATCGCAATTTTTCTTCACCAAAGAACAAAAAAAAAAATAAATTACGTTTTCCCGTCAAAACATAGAATATGTTTTCCCGCGTTCAGGAGGAAAAAAGACGGCAGAAGAATCACGCGTTTTGCCAATAGGCCGCTAAAACTGACAAGAAATCACCCCCTTGCCACCCCTCCAATAACGATCTGTATAGATAGTGAATCACGTTTCCCGCGAATATCCGAGAGAAGAATCACATTATTTTCGCCTAATCGGAAACCGGCCAGAAATTGTGTTTTTCCGCCCAAAACCGAGAAAATGCGATGTTTTGTTACCAACCCCTCTGACGTGAGAAATGTCATGTCTGTCATGCCCAAAAAAGCCTATGGAGAAATTATGCTTTTTCGTTCCAAAAAACAAAAAAATTAAGTTTTCATGCCCAAAAATCCGCAGAAATTAATATTTCTCAGCCAAAATCAGAATATATCAACATTTTCTGTCTAATCTTCTAAGCTACAAACCATTTTACTAACTGCTTGAAAATGCTGTGTTTTTCACTTATAATTTGCTAAACTAGTATTCTTTCTTTTTGTGCAAAATCTTAAATGCTATGAATTTTGTAGACGCAGAGATCCCACAGACCTAAATCGACATCCCATTTCCGATTTAAGGCCGTCTTTTATCCAATATAACGCTGACTGGTCTCATCCTCAGCAATTGCGTACCAAGTAATCTCTATGTGTCTAGTATTGGTGCTCGTGACCCCAGATTAATGAATTAAATGCACTATCGAACTGGCCGGCGGACTAGCTTATCTCAATTAGCATGATCTGACTCAAGCCCCTATTCACTCGTACCCATTATAAATAAGAGACACTAACACTCGATGTAGAGCATACCCATCAGATACGCATTTTGTATTGGGGAAGAACGCTTTACCCCACCGCAGCCCAATGTGCTGGACAACAACACTCTAAGTTTTATATGATCACATTTACATATTTACACCATTAATCGGCCTCTTCATTGAGACACCATTCGAATTAATCCTTGCTACATAACATCGTCATCTCATGACAAATGAGCTTCGTTTCACCCCCCAAGGCTTCCATATGCCCCATCCCAAAATTCGATTTGGCACTTTTTTCCGGATTATTCAACATACTATCTACATCGGGTAGTCCGGAATATGGGCACATTCCTGCATCCTTCACTACATATATTACCAGTGGTAAAGAGTGCGCTAGGCAAAGCCACTTAAGCTCCTCTTCTAAACCTTAGCAAGAGAAAGCGTCATGACGCAAGGGGGGACCGGCAGTGGGGGGGGCGCCCCACCTTTGTTCCTTCTCAAAGGCCTCGGGCGGGAAGCGCGCGCTACTTTTTAATCTTCAAAATGAATATAGCAGTAGCCTTTTCACGACATATGCGGAAAACCTTTTTTCACCTTGCTTTTAACAAAAGAAAGTACTAAACACCCCAAGAAGGGGGCCTAAAATTTATTATACAAAAAAACACCCCCTCGTATCCCTATAATGATGAATAAACATAAGGTTGGGGCTG
>CAJHQP010006590.1:0-37227 GCA_905132765.1 Moricandia arvensis | reverse complement strand
ATAATGACTATTTGGCGACTGAATTGTGACTACAAAAATTTAGTCGTAATTCAGTAGGTAATTAGGGACTGTTTGACGTAGTCGTAAAGAAGTGGGTGTTCTTATGACCGAGTTGCGACCAAAGTGTGGTCAGTTAATATCAAACAGTCACCAATTAGTCTTAAATTTAGTGACTATTTGGCGCACTAATATATTTTGTCATAAAATAGTCACTAATTAGTCGCTAAAAAACAGTACAGACACGTGTTTTCCGTTTTACGTCGGTGTACCTAATTTTGTCATGCAGTCGCAAATTGGTCAGTAAAAAGTCAGAAATATTTCTATATATATACAATCTTATTCATTTTTCTCATCATCGTAGAAAAACCATTTAAAAAAAAACGAAAGTTTTGAGCTCGTAAAATGTCTGGAAACTACAATTACTCAAATTTTCGAGAATGGATGTACAAGAGAATCGATGAAGAGACGGGGAATTTCTCGGCAGAATTCACAGCGGGTGTGGACAATTTATGACATTGCAAATAGTCAGCCTCTAACGCAATGCAATGGAGGTAAGTTCTTTTGCCCATGTCATGGTTGCCGGAATGAAAAGTTTCTCTCGGGGAAAAAATTTGGAACGCATATATAGTAGAGGATTTATGCCTGACTATTATGTTGGTATAAAGCATGGAGAAGAAATTGATATGTCATAGGAACGAGTTTTGTTGATCCGACACATTTAAGTGGTAGTGGAGAAGTTGTAGTGAAGATAGATATGTGGATATGGTGAATGATGCATTTCGTGATAATGTGAGTTTTGATGACTATCAAAGGGACGATAGTTGTCAGAATGTAGTAGAACCAGTACACAACCATCCGAAGAAGTTCTACGAGTTGTTAGAAGGAGCACAAAATCCTTTGTACGATGGTTGTCGTGAAGGCCACTCGCAGCTATCCTTAGCTGCTCGAGTTTTGCAAAATAAGACAGATTATAATCTTAGTGAAAAGTGTGTTGATTCGGTGTGTCAAATGTTGACAGACTATTTTACCAGAAGGAAATATGGCAACCGAATCACACTATGAGACAGAAAAGTTGATGCGCAATTTAGGGCTTCCATTTCATACAATTGATGTTTGTATGAACAATTGTATGATCTTCTGGAAAGAAGATGAAAGGTGGGATAAGTGTCAATTTTGTGGTGCCGAAAAGATGGAAGCCTAGAACAAAGTTCGTAGAAACCAATGTACCATATAGTCGTATGTGTACTTACCTATAGCTGACAGACTGAAGAAATGTATCAGAGCAAGAAGACTGCAGCGGCAATGAGATGGCATGCTGAGCACGAAGCAAAGGAAGGAAAATGTGTCACCCATCTGATGCGGCAGAGTGGAAAAACTTTCAAGATATACATCCCCAATTTGCGAAGAATCTCGTAACGTTTATCTTGGATTATGTACAAATGGATTTAATCCATTTGGGATGTCTCATAATCATTCATTGTGGCCAGTTATATTGACTCCATATAATCTACCTCCTGGTATGTGTATGAAATACAGAGTACTTGTTTCTTACAATCTGAATTCAGGACCAAATCATCCGCGATCTAGTCTTGATATCTTTCTCAAACCTCTGATTGCGGAGTTAAAAGAATTATGGTCAACTGAGTTTGAAGCATATGATGTATCCTTGAATGAAAATTTTAATTTAAAAGCTGTGCTACTGTGGACGATAAGTGACTTTCCGGCATATGGCATGCTAATCAGGATGGACGACCATGGTAAATTGGCTTGTCCAGTTTGCATGAAGATACAAAGTCTTTTTATCTGCCTAATGGAAGGAAGACCTGTTGGTTTGATTGTCACCGAAGATTTCTTCCCCATGATCACCCGCTAAGGAAGAATAGGAAGGACTTCTTGAAGGGGAAAAGGGCTTTAAAGGAAATTTCCACCTGATTCTTTGACTGGTGAACAAGTGTATTCTGAGCGGTTAGCCGGTGTCATGCCACCAAAAACGTCCACTGTGGTGGAAACGGTCATGAAAAAAAGAAGCCTGGTTATGGGAAGTACCATAACTGGCACAAGGAAAGCATTTTTGGGAGCTGCCATACTGGAGGGACCTAATTCTCCGACATAATCTTGATGTGATGCATATAGAGAAAAACTTTTTCGACAACATCATGATACGCTTATGAATGTGAAGGGAAATCAAAAAGACACAATCAATTCAAGATTGGATTTGGCACTATTCTGTGATCGACCACACTTACATGTTAATGGTGCTGGTCAAGCTCCATTTCCATCCTACACACTGGACGAAGACGGAAAAAAAAGTTTATTGGAATGTGTGAAACACGCAGTTAAATTCCCAGATGGATATGCTGCAGACTTAGCTAGTTGTGTTGATATTGCGAACAACAAATTTTCTGGCATGAAGAGTCATGACTGCCATGTTTTTATGGAGCGACTACTTCCCATTTATCTTTTCAGAACTCTTAGACGAAAAATGTCCATCGTGCGTTATCAGTACTTAATTATAATTTTTATTTATGATGAAATGATATAACTTTATAAATATTGTGTTAAGAGCTACATTTTGAATGTTTGCAGCGGTTGGAGTGTTTTTCGTGACCTTTGCTCGAGAACTCTGCATAAAAATCATGTCCAAGTTCTTAAACAGAATATTGTTCTGATCATCTGCAACTTAGAGAAGATCTTTCCACCGTCATTTTTTGACGTCATGCAACACCTGCCTATACATCTCCCTTACGAAGCTGAACTAGGAGGACCTGTGCAATATAGGTGGATGGTATGTCATGAAGGAATTTCAAAAAATTGGAAAGCGAAAGCCAAAAACAAAAATTATGCTGCCTGGGTCGATTGTTGAAGCATATATCAACGAAGAAATAGCTTTACTTTTCAGAGCACTACTTTGCGGATCATATACAAACCAAATCAAGGTAAATGTATTATCAAATTCTGATTCAAAATTTATACTCATGCACATGCTTTTTATTATATATAATGTGTATTATTTTCCATAATCATTTGGCAGGTTAACAAGATTTGAGGAAGGTGAAGTCCCCATATATCATGTTGCTGGAGTACCTGATATATTTACACATGTAGGCCGTCCTAGTGGTGAGATGAAAGAAATATGCTTTCAGAGAAAGACTACACATGTGCACATGCATATGTGCTACGAAATTGTGATTATTTTCAGCCATTTGAGAGGTATATAAATTGCTAATATTATCAACTTCATTTTTGATATAACCAACTACATTTTCTCATATTAATTTGTGTTTTACTATTATAGGATGTTTGAGATTTCCTAACTGTCAAATACCCTGACCTCTCGGACAAAGAAATCTCTTCGAAAAGAGCTAATGAATATCATTTAATGGGTGAAAGATTATGTATGTCTGCGTAATACTATTAATCTGATTACAAAAGGCTAATATTGTTATCTATATTACTGTCTGTAACTATATATATATGATATATATATATATATATGATGTGTGTGTTTTATATATATGCAGGTTAGATATTGGAGGAACACACATCGTTTTCCTTCCTGGGTTGAAGATATTGCGAATGGACCCATTAATAAGGCGAAAACATGGCCCATCTACTTCACAAGAGGCTTTTTGTTTCATACGCAGAAGCATGGCCGAGGGACGAAAGACTTGTAACTACGGTGTATGTGTAAAGGAGAAAGTTACAACAAATGCATCCGATGAAGCTGATTACTACGGGATCTTGACTGAACTCATAGAGATGAGTATGAGGGGTCAGTCAGTTTGAAAATCACACTTTTTAAGTGTAAGTGGTATGATCCGGTAATTGGCAGAGGCCTTCGGAGGAGCAATGGTGGGATCGTCGACGTTCTTTCGTCGAGGCAATATTATAAATATGAACCATTTATTCTAGGTACTTATTTTGTATATGTTAAATTATACTTTTATATTATTTGAAACTGAAATATAATGTTTTATTGTTTGATATTACACAGCATCTCAAGCAGGTCAAGTTTTGCTATATCCCGTATCCATACGTAAAAGAAGCCAAAGCAGTTGTGGTTGAATGTTTTAAAAGTGAATCCAAGGAGAATCATTTCAGGAGAATACACCGAAGAACCGACATTGTTTGCAACAGGAAAAACGATGATGTTGTTTTAATGACTACAATTGAAGATTTAGAAGTCGATCATTTAGTTAATGCTCGGACAGAACCGATAGATCTCGATGTTAATGTACAAGATGCTGAACGAGATGATGAATTCCAATGTAATATATCGTCGTCTTCCCATGAAGAAGATTGAGAAATACCCTACTAAGAATAATATAATGTTGTAGTATAATTTTGTAAGCTTTGTTTTCAATAATTTTGTAATATAGTTTTATTTGTAACTTTGTATGAAAATGTGTTGTGATATAATTATGTAATTTTTTAAAAATGTGTATCAAAATTTATATTAGTTACAAACAAAAATACAATTGACACATTAAAATAAACCAATATAAACAAAAAAAAACACGTCAAACAATTGATTACCACAAAACTAAATAAAACCTCCCACCAAAACTAAATAAAATCCCGCCTAAGCCCAATTTATTTTCCCCCTTAAAATTTTTTAACTCCCCGGTAAAGCCCAAAATCACATACTAATTTTTACTTAAAGACTTTTTTTGTTCCTCACTTTTGTTAACCTAATCGACTCCTCTCCTTCTCAATCTATCTCTGAAACTCTTTGAACCCCTTTCCTTCTCATATCTCTCTGAAACCTTCTCTACTTTCAGGATGTCCCGTAAAGAAGCGACAAAAAAAAAAACGGGAAGTCGGCGAAGACACCATCACCCCTTCCCCCGCAGTACGAGTTCATGCCAAGAAGCACACCCGCCTCCGTCGTTCCCCAAGCGCAAATCTGGACCGTCTGTGAGTGACTACCCACCTCCGACGCAGCTGTTCCAGGCAGCGAGTTTCCAACCTCGATCTGCTCCACCGCCTCGACCTCGAGGATCTCAAACCTCGGCCAGTGAAAACCGTGCATCTCAACCTGGGACGACGTCCAGTCTCTGTGACTCGAGCTCAATCTCCTACCAGTTCTCAAGCTCAGAAATCTGACACCCACTGAACCTCCAGAAGCGGAGGAAAGACACGAAGCACCGCCACCTCCAGTAGAAACCAACTCTCTCTGAAGACCAGATGGAAGTGCTTAACGCTCTGCTATCCCAGCCAGGCCGAGAGCTCACATGTTGGGTCCTTTCTCCCCACCTTGGAGGAAGGAACATGGTGGTTAGTTGCTTGTCTAATCTATTAGTTATGAATGTTCTGTGAATTTTCCTGTGTATGTGTCCTTTTGAATTTCAGTAAGCTTCTTTTGTTTGTTGCCATGAAAGTTCATTGTGTTTTTCTTATCTGAGTTTCAGTTCACATTTTATTATGAGTTGCAGAGACTTTGAGTGTTACGGTTTG
This sequence comes from Moricandia arvensis, assembly GCA_905132765.1. Classification (NCBI taxonomy): domain Eukaryota; kingdom Viridiplantae; phylum Streptophyta; class Magnoliopsida; order Brassicales; family Brassicaceae; genus Moricandia; species Moricandia arvensis. The sequence goes on along the minus strand of CAJHQP010006590.1, from coordinate 31,770 downwards.
TTGTTTATGGGTTTCATTTCAGTTTCTGAGTTTTATTTTTATTTTTATTGTTTGGTTGTGACTTGTGAGTATAGGTTCAGTCTATGCTAATATGTTGATGAATTTTATGTTTCTGTGTTTTTAGGTTTGGTCATGACAAGTCCGCACTGACCCGTAGGATCACCAAGGTCTTTACAAACAAATTTGATGAACCTTTTTACAGTTGGAGTGTGTGCCTCGGGACAGAAAAGAAAGGTTCTTTGTTGAATTTGCAGTTAAGTATTTACTCTAATCTTTATAATTAAATTGTTGACTTCTGTTTTGTAGTAATTTTGCAGTTAATTTCATTTCTAACATCAACCTTATCTTCTGTTTTGTAGAAAACTCACACTTGGCATCCATCATTAACTGGTGTGGTTCAAGAAAAGTTTGAGAAGATTTGTCAGCTCCGTATGAAAGGCATGGTTAGCACCTGTAGGACATCTCGCAAGCGACCAACCTGGATTGTCGATGATATGTGGAAAATAATGGATAAAGCATTGGGACACTGCTGCAGCCAAAGCAAAGAGTAAGAAGGCTTCAGCTGCTAGGAACTCTGACCGTAATGGACTTGGTCCTCACAAGCACAACTCCGGACAGAAATCTTACCTACAAATTGAACAAGAAATGGTATTGTCCTTGTCTATGTTCAGTTTACAATTTATTCTTTCTATGTTCAGTTTACAATAATATATTCTGTATCATTAACATTTGTCCTTCATTTTCAGGTTGAGGAATTGGGCAGACCAGTTACTATTGGTGAAGTTTTCATCAAGACACATACAAAAAAAGATGGCAGCTTTGTTGACAAGAAAGCACAGAAAGTTGCAGAGGCATATCAGAACAACAAGCAAGCCAAGTTGACTGACGTTGGCAATGAAAACTCAGAGACTTCAGATGGTACTTCACATGCTCCACAGCTCTCTATAGAGAAGGATAATGAGCTCTTCCTGCAGGTAAATTGTTTATTTTACGTTTGCTGTGTTGTTATCTTGTTGAATCATACTCTTTTCTACCCATTGTTTGTTATGTTTTTTTATTAATGATATTTCTGACAATTTTAATTTTTTTTTTGTAGTCCACTTTCACAGATAAAAGAGGAAGACACTACGGAATATGCCAGCCTCGAGAGTACTCTTGTGAATGGGAAGCGGAAGTACAGCGTATCATGCTCTTCATCATTCTTTGACCTCCAAAAACAGTTAGACTCAGCTCACCGCATGATCGAGAAGCAGGCAGCTCTCAACGCTAAGCAAGAAAAGAAGCTCGCCAAGGCACAAAAAGAGCTCAAAAAATTCTCTAAAGTGGACAAGTTTTTGTCTGCAACTGATCCAAGGTATGCAGCTTTCATGGATTCTAATGATGATGATGATGCTGATGAAGAAGATGATGAAGAGATGATGGAGAAGATGATGGAGAAGATGATGGAGAAGATGATGGAGAAGGTGATGGAGAAGGTTATGGAGAAGGTTATGGAGAAGGTGATGAAGAAGATGATTAGTTTCTGTATATGGTACTTGCTTTCTTTTCTTTTTGAAAACTTGTCTAACTCCAACCAGTAGGAGTTTCTTTTGAGACTTGTAACTTGTCTAACTCCAACAGTAGGAGTTTCTTTTGAGACTTGTTTGTATGAAATGTTTCTCCAGCATAGGAGTTCTTTTACCTTATGAATTTCAGTTTAGATTCTTATATTCACGTATTGTTTTCAATAGGATACAAAAAAAAAAAAAAAAAATACCAATTATATAAAACAGAGTCTTTCATCAGTTACTAAATAGTCCCAAAATGTAGTAGTTAATCAGTCACTACAAAAGTGGCCAATCAGTCATAACTCCGTCCTAAATATAAATGGTTATCAGTCATAACTCAGTCGTTATATTGTGACTGTTTAACGACCGAACATATTACAACGGATTAACGACTGCGTTCCCTGCGACCATATAATGACGTCCCCTGAGTCGCAGTTCAGTCGTAATCCCGTGGCCGTTTAGTCAGAAAATTTAGTGACTAAATGGCGACTGAACTGTAACTTTTTTGTTTAGTCCTAAATCGGTCACTAAATACCGACTGATTTACGACTAATGAGTTTTGCGACACGATGATTTGTAACTAGTCTAGTCAGTCGCAAATCGGTTGTATAGTGCTACTTAGCGACTAATAAGTGACTAATTGTGTAGTTGGTAATCTCATGTTTTCTTGTAGTGATTACTTGAGCCATTGAGCCGTCTTATGGTACTCATTGTGCCATGCAGAATTTACGTCTGACTACATCACTTGAACCGTCCTATTGCATCTACGCTTTACGGTATTTATTGTGCTATGATGTAGATCTCTTGTATTTTTTTTCATTAATTCACATTACGTTTTTTGGGATTCAAAACTCAGACATTCTGGTATAGAAGCATTAATGAACCTTTAACATCGGGACCAAAGGGTTTCCACAAAAGAAGATGAAGTCCATGAACCTTTTTTCAAAAAATAAGGTACGCCTAGTTAATTTATTCTTCCATTCGGTTCAATTAGGCCATGATTAATCCGGGTCTCTTAAGGTGGGATTCTTAACGTAAAATTTGTCTTTTTAATTTTTTTTTTTTTTTTACATTTTTCCGCTAAGAGACGGCTCTTATGGTTCTTATTTAAGAGACGGTTCTTAGGTTTCTTAGTTAAAAGTTAAGATACGTCTCTTAGAAAAGTTAAGAACCCCACCTTAAGAGACCCCGGTTAATCCTGCTATTACTTTCTTAGAGATGGTGTACCACTGATCTATGTAGACCGGTGCTATTACTTTCTTAGAGATGGTGTACCACTGATCTATGTAGACCGGATACAACATGAACAGAAAGTTCCCATACACGCTTTTATTGTTCAAATACATAGACACCATATATATCAACCGTAGCAGCAACAATAAACGGTTCAAATATCTTGAATACTTTATTCTATTATAGATTACTGATATGTATTCATGAACTAAAAAAAAAACAGGTATAAAATTAAGCTAGAACAGAAGTTTCAATCGAGATCTGTGTGGCGTAACCAATTCTTTCAGATTCTTTGTTGATGTTATTGTTGGGTTCCAACCATAAGTCTGGAAATGCTTCTTTCATGTTGTGAATGCTTTCTAACGCGTGATCACTTCCTTCCACTTTTTCCGATTTACCAACCTAAATTATATACATTAATTGAAAATTTATGTTTTCGATTAGTAATCTTTATAAAGTCTGGTTGTTATAATACATGCACGTTCATGTTAGAGATAATAGAAATAAGGTTTAGCTGGTTTGGTCAAGAGTTTAACCGGCTCTTACCAGGACTGTATGGAGACCCACGGATTTGCCGGTTTGGATGTTGCGGACACTGTCGTCGAAGAACAACTGTACAAGAATTATTAATAACACTATTTACAAGATAAACGTTTGCATTTAGTTATAATTAATTAGTTCTAGCTCGAAGCTTACGGTTGTGTGAGGATTCAGCTGAGCGATGTCGAAGGCTTTCTTGAAAGCACTTTCTGCTGGTTTACAGATAACCGGAATCTCAGGAAGGTAATCTAAAGTCTGGTTGATCTTAGGGTTTAAGGTCTCGAAACTTATGATTCTTTCAAAACAATCTTCGATGCCTAGTCTCTTTAGAGCCTTGGTCACATGAACTTCATCTCCGTTCGAGAAAACCTTAACAAATGAATAACAGAGAGCCCATAAGTTTACTAGTATATAAATTTATAAACTTAAATCAAGGAAAAACAGAAAATAATAGTAATATTTATATATACATACCAATTTTCGCAAAGGTAGAGTAAGGAGGAGATTTCTCAGAACCGGGTCCGGGTTAAGGTTTTCATAGGGTAATCTCCCATGAACAAATCTGTGGTACTCATCATTGTCGAACTCATAACCTACAGCCTATATTAATTAACCATAAACCATGCATCATCATGTGATTAACTATATAGTATATTGTGGTGCATGATTCTAGTGATAACCAGTTTTAGGTTCAACATATTTATAATGGTAAGTTAATTACCTTTAGACCAGCCATTGAAGTTCCATACTTTTTGTAGAGAACTTGGTTGACTTCAAACACTCCATCTTCATCTATTCCAAGCTTCTCCACCATGAATTCTGCACAAGAGTGATTCAGTTGTTTTATAGATTTTTTTCTCCGTATGAAATATGCAATATTTTAATCAGTAATCAGATTTTATAAAAATTAAGAAGAAAAACCATATTATACCTATGATATTGTTGGCGCATGCTTGTGATAAACCAGAACTTAAAGGATAAAGAGTATCATCCAAATCTATATATTTAAAACACACAAATAGACAGTTCAATAAATATTGATTTCTACAAAAAGAAAATTTGATTATAGTTCTTTTACATGTTTATACAGAAAACACATTACAGAGCACTTCTTACCAAAGAGGAGACAATCATATCTTGGTGTAGAGCTATTCACAACTTCCATTTTTTTCCAGAAATCTGCAATATCTGGCGATTTAGTAAAAAAGAGGTTACCTCAAACAAAAGAAGAGATAAAATAATAGACGTGAGAGATATGATGATGAAGAAAAATATTTGATGAGAGAAGAAGAGAATGCAGATAAGATTATATAAGAAACTAGGGTGTAAGGGATACAAATATCCGAGAAATTTAGAGTATCCGGATCTGGATTCGGATTCGTCGGATCCATGATTTTAGTAGCAAATATAATTATTAATAACATAAAAAAATTAATATATTTTTAAAACACGGATCCAGATTTAGATATTCAGATCTAAAAATTAAGATATTCAGATTCATTTGAGCGGATCCAAGATTTTACTATCCAGATTTGGATTCGAACATCACAGATATCCTATTTTAGGAGCGGATCCGAAAGGATACTTGAATTGAATCCGGATCCCAGATAATAAATTTTAAGCCTATAAGAAACAGCTAAACGCGATGTGAATATAAACTCACTATTAAGGGCACATTTATCCATAAGAACCCCAATATTTTTTATTATTTTTTTGCTGATTAAGAAAAAAGAAAAGAAAAATAAACCAATCGCGGGCCGCCACGTGTCAGTGGTGCCTGCAAACACTGCAAGAAACCATCAAAAGCAAGTTCTTAATTAGAAATTTTAGGGCAGCATTATTGGGGCTCTTACTGGAGTTCTTAAGGGGTGGACCCCACTAATTCCCCCAAAACCCATCTTTTATTTCTCTTAAATAAGAACCCTCTTTACCATGGTTCTTACACTATTCGCGGACTCCACTAACACGTGGCGGCCCGTAATTTGTTCGTTTAAATTTTTTTTTTTAAAAACAGAAAAAAAAAGAAAAAAAAATAAGAAACCCAGGTCAAGAGACCTGGGTTAAAGATGTTTTAAGAGATGATTTTTGCACTGTTCACGGGCCCATGCATGTCAATGCAAAAAAACTATTTTAAGAAACCCAGATAAAGATGCTCTAAGTATTAACGAACAGCTTTTCTGTTAATTAATAATACAGACGACAGGTAGTTTATATTCTTTGTTTAATCAAGTGCATTATTGTAATTAAAAAACTTAAAGATTACAAAAATGCTTATCGTGGTTCTCGTTGATGTGCAATTCAAAAGCTAGTGAATTTGGTTAAAATCTTCAATATTCATATTATAAAGTCCCCACGTCAATAACAAATATAGTAATAGTTTCGATATAAAGAAAAAGAAAGACGTCCCCACGTCAATAATGACACATCGTTCTCGATCATATCACGTTTTTCATATGATTTAAGACGAGATAAAATAAGACTTGTGATTACAGACATTTGATGTTGATTATTTACATATAATATTTTCGTTCAATAATATACATGTAAAAATAGTTTCAGATTTTTCACGTATGAAAATAAGACTTGGAAGCGATCTTCCACCTGCTCCATTTGCGACCGGTCGGTTTCTACGATAAAGTCCTGCTGGCATTAATTCAGCACATCTAGATGAGCCAATTAAATATTCATTCCGTTTCAAATTATATGATGTTTTACAAGTTTTATATTATTTCAAAATATAAGATGTTTTGAAATTTTAAAGTATTTTTTGAAATTTTAAGGTTAACTTTAACTTTATTAGAAACTGTTCAATCAATAAAATTTTATAGTTTTTTTATAATTGGTTGAATGATTTTAAAATTATATTTTTAAAAGTACTTTTTAGAAAAATATAAATTTCTTAATCTTTATGCAGTAAATTAGAACATCACATGAATTGTCTACCCCACATTAGAATCTCATTGCCCCCACATCAGAGCATCAGCAACGGGGGTAGTGGGGTGTTTAAGCAGTGGGGTCCACTAGCACCCCCTAAAACAAGTGCTTAAAATTCCCAATAAGCACCCTTTTTCTTCTGGTTTTTGCACTGTTCACGGATCCCACTGACACGTGGCGACCCGTGATTGGTCTACTTTTTAAAAAAAAAAAAAATCAAAAAAAAAAAACCAAGCACCCCAATTGGGTGCTTGGGTTGCTGATGGTCTCACATGACTTGTCTACCCCAGATATTTTTATTAAAGGACCTTAAATTATTTTGAGACAGCCCACTGGGCAATACTGTCAGACCTTATAGGCCCATATGGATATATTTCACCTTGACATGGCGTTATAGAGTTCATATGTGATAGGTATATACTAGATAGGGGTAGACGGATCGGATATCCGGGTATTTTAGGATATCAGATCTGAATCTGGATTTGCTAGATCTGCAACTTTAGTATCCGGATCCGGAGTCGGATACGTGTCTTCCGGGTATCCGGACGTCGGATATCCGTCTAGATATTATGGATACCCGCGGATATCCGGATTTGGATTCGGATCTGTAAAAATAATTTAAAAAATAAAAATATTTTAAAATATAAAATTCTAAAAATAAAATATAAATTAAATATTTATACAAAATTTATGAATATATATGACATATAATATTAGTAAAATTTAAATATAATATTACAAAAAAATATTTATGTATAAATACTAATATATCAAATAAAATTATTAATAAAATTAAAATTTAATATATTTTAAAAACACGGATCCGGATCCGGATATTTGGACCTAAAAATTAAGATATCCAGATTGGGATCCGGTTTGGACGGATCTGAAATTTTACTATCTGGATTCGGATTCGGACACTCCGGATATCCTATTTTCGAAGTGGATCCGGGACGGATCTCGGATCGAATCCGGATCCGGAATAATACGTTCCAGGCCTAATACTAGATATGATGACAAAACAGTTATAATCTGCTACAAAACAGTATAATCTCATAAATGTATTTAATAAACTAATTGACAGAAGAGTAAATGATTATATATAAAAACTATTGTAAAAATATTTTATGCTTGTAATTTGTTTATTTTAATATATATATATATATATATATATATATGAATTTGAGAATTATCCTAGAAAAGGTTTTTGTAATAAAAGTAACTTCAAAAAAATCGTCAAAATAGGTTTTACTAAAAGGTGGAAATATACGATTATAACTTTTGGTTAAACTAATATAAACTTAGTGTTTAGAGTTACGAGCTGGAGTTTTGGAGATGTGATTTAAAATTAAAAAAAAACAAAAATTAAAAAGACTATTTTGATTTTTTTTCCTGTGAGCTATTTTGTGACAATTTTTTTTTAAATTACTCTTTGAGAGATTTCCCTATTAATTTTATATTTTATTGAAAATAATAAATCATCTTTAGTTATATTTAAAGGCAAAATTTTATTCTTTTAAAATATTTTTATTTAAAATTTTATTTTTATTTTATAAATATCAATTTTATTTTTTTGATAAAAATATAAATTGATAATATTATTAAATAAAATAAATTAATTATACTAAATTAGTTTGAAAATCTTCCATATATATAAAGAATTGTTTTCTTGTCTTTGTCTCTACCACGTCATCAATTTCTTCATCATAGGCGTGACACTTGTCAGCTACAGCTAAACTCATCGTTTCACTGAAGTCTACGCATAAAAAAAAATCGGGTGTGATGGTGATCGTTATAATTACAGCCCAAACCGATTAGGCCTTTTGTCTTCATCTCCGTCACGCCACTAGGGTTAGGGCTATTCGATATTTTTTGAATTGTTCTCAAACACCTTCAATGGAAGGTGTTTCGAGGGATTTAGCTGACTGAAATCGAGATAAAGAATCTCTTTGTTTATCTCCGCTCGTATCGTTCAGTCTTCTATTCTACTCAACTGAAACCATCCCTTCTGAAGAACAAGAAAAATGTTTCTGGACAAATCTGACTCTGCATTGTCGATCGATGTTCCATCCCCTCGCTTGGATGATGTCAAGTCATAACCGTCGTTCGTTTCATTCAAGAATATTCATTTAAGCTAGCTTGAATGAAAAAGAAAAAGAAGAATATTTTTAAGGTACTTGATCTGTTTATTTTTTAAGTTATCAATGGACAGCTTTAAGGGTTTATGGTCTTTTGATTTTCATGAGAAAATCAATAATGTGTTTCAGTTGAAGTTGATTGGAGAAATGCTTTCCGAAGAAGATATTCACAGTGTAACTTATAAGAAACTCAAACAAGGGTTCTTGAAAGATTCGACACCTATCTTGACAACTTTGGACATCAATACCCAACTACAATGCTTGGATCCACAGCTGTCTTAATCAAATAATATATAATAGATGTTAATTTTTTAAAAAAAACTATATATTACTAAAAATCTTGCATGAAAGAAACATATACAATAATAGATAAAACTAAAATTATAACTCAAACAAATAACAAAATAGAAAACCCCATGGCATCATGAAATACTTTACCACTTAAATTTTTTGTTTGTCTCTTTTAGGCTCTATTATTTATGTCTCTAAACATTGACTTGGTTCTATACAATAATATTATTATTCTTTTAAACAATAGGTTTAATTCATCCGCCAAATTTTATTTCTAGATTCATATATGGTCAATAATTTATCCTAAATTTAATATTTTAACATTTAGAATGAGGAGAGGTTTGAGATCATACATTAAAATCGATGTGCCATTAACCAGTACTACAAAGCTCTTTGTCTTATGCTCCCTAGAAGAAAAAACTTAAACGGCTTATAAAAATAGGGAAACCAGTAATCAGTGTGCGCACACTTGAAACTAGGCCTCGCTTTATTTACCTACAATGAAAGAATCGAACGATACCGAATAAAAAATTGAACCAAAACCGAATTGAATTTCTTTGCATGTGTTATATATTACTAAAACTAGAAAATTAAAACCGAACCAGAATCAAACTAAAAAATGTGTACCCAATTTTTTAAAATATAATTTATATACCTGAAAGATAATTATATTTAGTTTTGCAATAATAAATAAATAAAACTTACTATTTATAATCTGAACTATTCAAAATGAAAAATATATTAAATTATCTTAATTACCCATTAATTTATCCCTCAAAAATTAAAATCACCCGATATTTTTTCAATAAAACCATATTATCCCTAAAATTTACCCAAAAGGGTTCCTAACCGGAAGGGAGCCAATTTTATTTTTTAACATTAACTGGTTCCCCACTTTATTATCCAAACTGGACCAAAAATTAAAATAATCAAACCAAAACCAAACTGAATTTTATAATTATCCGGACATATTTTATACCCTAGAATAAATAAAAAAAAAACTAAATTAACCGAACCAAAAATCAAAAACCAGCATTCCTAGGACCACACGAAACCTTCCTACCTTTAAGGCCACTTTGAAGAAAAATTCAGTACACTGTGAAGAATCTAATTGGTCGAATGTGCGATTCCCGATGGGAAGAGTCTGCTTTCAAAATAAGAGCTAATTTAACATGGTTTTTACTTCATCTTATATAGATGTATAAATTTTCGGGCCCAAACAATCTTTCATTCTTTGCACTTTAAAGTTTCAATGTTTTTATATCTTGCTAAGCTTTATTTGTTATCCCCTCCGCATACAATATTATTCTACTTTTTGTAAGAAATGCAAATTCAAATTGTTACCAGCTTGACTTCATGTACATGTTGAGAGACTATGATTACATGATAAGAAAGTAAGTACTCTTACAACATATACAAAGAAAGAAATGATGTGATGTTACTACCAAGATTAAAACGTGGCACTACTCCAAGTGGGAGCAATCAAAATAAACCATATCACATATAATCCTCTATCAACTCCTCACCTTAAACATTCTTAAAGACATAAATCATTGACATACACATTACTTACAAATGCAAATCTAAATCATAAACATTGAAAGCTTAAGAAAGTATAAGAACTTAAGTACAAGTAACGCACATTCCGCGAGTAACGTGAACCAACCTTAGTTTTATATATTTTAAATCATTAAACAAATAGCTTTTGCCATTTGGAAAGCATTTGCAACTTCTAAATACTATTCCGCTTTTTTAATAATTATTGATTGGATAACAAGGAGAATAATGCTTATGTTAATGTTCCAACCATCGATGCTAAGTATTGTAACTTCAGGCTTCACATGGCTTGCACTTGTGCCTCCTTATTTTAATTGTTATCTTGAAGGCTGGCCTTTTGTTTTCTTCTTGGCTTAACACTACTTCTTCTTCAATGTAACTGTGAGAAAACGTCTCTATGAAAATTACTAAGCTCACAGGCATGATCCCAAGTGGGATGTGAACACGCCTTTATGGTGTAAGGTTTTGCTTAGTGTTGGGTGGGGTCGTGGTTAGACATTGGCTTGCGCCTTTCGAAGGGCCTGAGCTTCACCGTTTACGAGGTGGTTGGGACAGTTTAGGGATATGGGTTTAGATTATGGTTACAATGCTTATGCAATACGACTCAACACAGTATCTCCATAGATATTCCAAGAAGGTGGTTGTTCCCACAACTGTTGTGCAGTTTGGTCCTTATAGATGGATCAGACTGTAGGACCATGATTTCTACGATATGACAAACTGAATAATTTGTTTATAGAATGATAAAAACATAAATAAAATATACAATACTTGATACAAAAATAATGATGAATAAAGAAGAATTTCGTGTGAAGGCGAGACACTCTTTCTTTAATTCTTTAATTGCCCGCAGTGTGACAGTGTTTGCACAATCAGAATCCCAGGATACAACCACACTTCGACTATTTCTGCATCACTCAGAATAGAAGCTAATGAACCTATTTTTGTATTGTATTCTTAGACACAAAAAAATACTAGCATAACTATTCTAAGTGGGAGAATTGTTTATTTTCTTTGTTCTTGGATGTGTCTTTTTCTATAATGCTAACAAGGCCTTTTATAGAAAAATAATGAGAAGCACAAATTACATTTTACACATAGAAATGAAACTTCCATGGTGCACTAATGGAGACATCAATTCTTGTCATTATTATGTGAATTCATTCCACATTCTGACCAAGAAATAAAGAGGTAAAATTATTATTGTTTCACCAACTCAAGCAAATAATATTCTTTAAAATGAATTTCTTTTTTATATTTTACCAATATAAAAGATCAACATATATTTGGTTTATAAGATTAGGTTAATGAACATAAAGTCCAACTAACAAATCAAAACCAAATCCAATCAGTATCCAATGTGTATATTTGCTACTTTGTTCAAGTTTCTCAAATCACACACATTGGACCTCCATTTCTCATTCAAATAAAACTCATTTTTGACATATGAATATATTATTCATAATGTTCAAAAAATAGTTCCAACAATCCCCCAAATGAATAGAAATGACTCTAAACACTAGACGACTCGATAGACTTGACCTTCTAGACAAGACTCGATAAGACTCGACAAAGACTTAACTAAGGACTTTTGAGAGTACAACTGAGAAATTCACTGCATGATGAGTTGGTAGCATTTTTCAGCCTTGAACCAGTCATTTTTAATAGCTAGCGGATTTACTCGGCCAGGTAGTGAACATGATGTCTTGAACCACCCGGGCTTTGGTGCAAACCTAGACAATAACTATGTTTTATTCTCTCACGGAACCTACTGTTGTGTTCATTTTGGCCATGAACAGTCCTGGTTAATCATGAGTGAACTTGGAGAATATAACATTTTCTTCATTCTCCTAGAAACGACCCCATTTCACATTCACAAGGTGATTTGCCATTAGTTTTGTTTAGAGGAGTATCATGTACTACTCCATTCATATCTCAAAACTATGGACACAAATCATTAAAAGCAAATGCTTATCCTCAATTCCTTACATGTAGCACTGTTTAATCATCCTAGAATATGGGTATAGACCGAAGTTTTACAGTGCTTTGGGCAGATTTAGTTTGACTTAGTTGTCTCCTTGAACCTATTTCTTGGGATCTCCAGTCATTTAGGTAGAGTTACCGTCAAACCTCATCTTAATTCACAGGTATTAACTCATTCCTCTTGATGATATAACAATATGATCTCATGACACACATTTAATATAATGATCCTAGGTTGTCATCATAATGAACATAATCTCTTGAGATTAGTCGAGATCAATTGTTTAATGATTTTTGTCATTTTTTTCAAGATACAATTAACCATTATATACAAAACTCAATGCATGACAATAGTTTTTTTTAAATTATATTATGATAATTATCACTAAGTTCATGTGGCCTCTTGCCAATGACTTTATATGGTAAGCAAAGTTTCCCCTTCATTTCTTGAGATAACTCAAAATATACATATTTGCATTTAACATCTCTTAATATAAGAGTTAGAAAAATTGATCTACAACTCTTTTGGATTTAAATTAATAAAAAGCAATTTCAAAAGTATTACAATTTTTTCCTTTTTAAGTATTTCAGTCTTAGAAATTTACATTTTGTATACAACTATTTTCATAGTTCTCTCAAGTTGATTTATAAATCCAACTTGTATGTTTTGAATTTCTTTCAAAAATATTATTTGCTTTTTAGCAAATATACATATCATGACAAGATATTATTTGGCATCAAAACCACTACTCTCTTTGGTTATTTTCAACCATATTTACTTTAGAAACTATAATATACATGTCATTTTCAGTCATATTGATATGATACTTCTTATTTTTTTCATAGTCAATCTTTATATGGCTCGTGTTAAAGCATTGACGAAATATGAATGTTTTGATCACTATCAACAACATTATATTATCTATGACAAATGCTTCATATGTGGCAAACCTCTCCCATACTTAATTTGGGGCGTCGACTCACGAATTCATTTCCATCTATTCCATTTGATCTCATAAGATCGAAATGTTTATAATATTTTTTATAATACTTAAACTCGATTTACCACAAGATTAATATTAAAACTCCAACGATCAATTTACTGGTGTTATCTCCATCATCTATAAAACATTTATTTATGACTTTGCAGAAAGAAAATTATTAGTGGCAATTTAGAGATGAATTGATGACATTTGACCCAAAAATTAATTTGCAACGTAGTCAATTAATTTGTTATAAATAAAACGTAACTGCAAACGTATAAGTTTTAAGTAATCAATAAATCATTTCAAAGTAATAACACATATTTGACTAATAACTATTTCTTTTAATTACTTTTCTAGGCAGTTAAATAGCATTTTTTCCAAAAGACGAAATAATTTGGATCAACGATGAAGTGAATATCATATGCAAGATAAATGATTGGTAAAACTAAATAAAAGTCAACCAGTAATTCTTCTAACGAATTTCAGTTACGTAAAAATCCACCATAACCAATAAGAATATGCAACACATATACCAAGCGATCTGAAAAAATCAGAACAACTTTCTCATACTTGTTTTTGATACCTGTTCTTATCAAATAATAACAAATAATCAGTTTTTCGTTAGTGTAATAACAAAAATTAAAAAATTAAGATTGTAGGACCATGATTTCTACGATATGACAAACTGAATAATTTGTTTATAGAATGATAAAAACATAAATAAAATATACAATACTTGATACCAAAATATGATGAATAAAGAAGAATTTTGTGTGAAGGCGAGACACTCTTTCCTTAATTCTTTAATTGCCCGCAGTGTGACAGTGTTTGCACAATCAGAATCCCAGGATACAACCACACTTCGACTATTCCTGCATCACTCAGAATAGAAGCTAATGAACCTATTTTTGTATTGTATTCTTAGACACAAAAAAATACTAGCATAACTATTCTAAGTGGGAGAATTGTTTCTTTTCTTTGTTCTTGGATGTGTCTTTTTCTATAATGCTAACAAGTCTTTTATAGAAAAATAATGAAAAGCACAAGTTACATTTTCAACATAGAAATGAAACATCCATGGTGCACTAATGGAGACATCAATTTTGTCATTATTATGTGAATTTATTCCACATTTTGACCACGAAATAAAGAGGTGGAATTATTATTGTTTGACCAATTCAAGCAAATAATATTATTTAAATAGATTTCTTTTTTATATTTTACCAATATAAAAGATCAACATATATTTGGTTTATAAGATTAGGTTAAAGAAAATGAAGTCCAACTAACAATTCAAAACCCAAATCCAATCAATATCCAATGTCTATATTTGCTACTTTGTACAAGTTTCTCAAATCACACACATTGGACCTCCATTTTTCATTCAAATAAAACTCATTTTTGACATATGAATATACTATTCATAGTGTTCAAAAATAGTTCCAACACATACATCCGATATATGCATCTTTTTGCGACATACTGAACCCCGCTGCGTGCACATTTGAGCTTGTTGTTTCCTGTAGGGGTTTGTTTGGTATACTATAACAAGAAGGCAAAGCTAGAGGAAGAGTTGATGGAGGAGAGTTTCAGGCAAAACTATTCGAATTATGCTGATAAGGTTGGGCATAAGTTCGTTCCTTTTGTATACTATTGCTTTAGAGGAACATGTGTTGTGTTCTAATTATTTGGTATATATCAGTCAAAGATGTATGAATGAAGATGAGTTGTATTAGGCCATCATTAACCCGGGTCTCTTAAGGTGGGGTTCTTAACGAAAAATTTGTCTTTTTAATTTTTTTTTTTTTTTTTTGTATTTTTCCCGCTAAGAGACGGCTCTTATGGTTCTTATTTAAGAGACGGTTCTTAGCTTTTCTTAGTTAAAGCTAAGATACGTCTCTTAAAAAAGCTAAGAACTCCACCTTAAGAGACCCCGGTTAATTATGCTCTTATTTTCCATTTTTATTGGAATGTCTGGCTTATGAAAAGGATATGATGCTCTTATGCTATTCGTGGCTTCCCTTAATCTCCAGTTCAGGATATTTCTCATGATTATTTTAGCTTAGAGTTCAGCACTTTGTGTTAGCACAAATCTTTTTAAAGTATATGAATACCTCCAGTTAAACCTACAGTTGTTTCGCCTTTACACGTAAGGAACCGCACAGGGAACAATCTTAATCATGATAAGTTTATTAAAGTGAGTAAGTGACCATTGCTAATATTCCTAATCCCACTTGTTCCACACTAATTAATCATGACTAGTTTAATACAATTCTTCCATCCTGATAAACCTTTAGTTTATCTTCCTTTGCATTTGCAACCCATTAACCATCTCCACTTGGAAATGTTTCTTTAATGACTTCTTCATAGTATACTTTAGAGGAAAGGTTTGAGATTTGTGTATTTGAGATTTTAAGATATGTCATAGGAAAAAAACTCATTAGCATTGGCTTCTGCTCCTGACACTTGTGCAGTGAAGTTGGCTTGTATTATGTTGATGTGATCTCTCCCTCTCTCTTCCTTGCAAAAGTGAATGATCAGATAGGTTTCCTCCTGATGCTAGTTCTGTCCCTTTCCAAGTGATTTTACATCGACCGACTAGCTTTTTTTTCATTGTAGTGTATATATTCATGCACCTCTCTCTCTCTCTTTATTGATTATCCCCAATATCATCTTGCTGATTGGTTTGCTTTCCCAATCCTCTTGCGGCCATAGAAGTTCCCCACTTTAGAGCTCTAACCGATAAGGGTCTTTAGTCTGTGGGCGATTTATTTGGGGCCTAAATGAAAAGGCAAAGCCTCTGATAGTTTCTAACAGCCGGTAGTTGCAGATGCAGCATCATTAAGATTCACAACAGATGTGGTTTCCTTTGTTTTCACCTCTCCATCCGAAAACAAAGGGGTCGTCTCCAATGGGAATCTTGATGATGCTGCATCAGCACATACATGGCTACTCCTTCTGTAATGAAGAAAATAAGATGTCTTGGCGAAAATGTTACAAGGACTCAAAACAGAAGGTAGAGTCTCCTTTACTTGTTTATTGACTCTTGACAATTTCTTGATCATGCACATGTTAAGTTTATGATGTTTCTTTCTTGCTATTTTTATCTGGCAAACCATTCACATATAGTACGGATCCACACATGCTTAAGAAACTAAACAAAATATCGTAGACCTTGATTTGTTTCTAAAATGAATGTGAACTGGAAACTCTGAAGTGAGGAGTCTCTTGTGATTATGGCTTGTTGTGCGAACTCACATGGTCACATGTGTAAATGGTCCATAAGTGTTCTTTGGTCAATTATTTGCCTATGGTCCCAAGGTATATCGTGTATTTATATAGTTACTTTGACCTGCTAGAGAAAAATAAAACAAATTTCCACATGGATCATATGAATCTCGAGGCACATTTTCCTTGCTAGAACAAATTTTGCTCATACAGAATAAATAAAATATGAAAGTTTCTTTGGAAAAAGAAGTATATTGAATTTTCAAAGTCTACATAAGCTGGCGGTTTTAATTGTGGAAAAGGTAAATATAAGTTTCACTTACTGTATGTTTTACATTTCTATAAGATATTTGTTGATGAATATTTTTGGCTAACTCGTACACTTATGGTCCCCAGCTCCTAAAAAATCATTTAAACTGCCTTTTGATTAATTAATAATGAGTCTAATGACGTCAACAAATACTTACACAAGATTCTGTGCTTGGTATTTTTATATGAAAATCTAGCAGATTAAACCACAGTCTAGATGACGATGACATGGTAATCGTGAAGAAAAAACGTAGTATATTATGTTTGAATTTATATTGAAACTCCACATATCTTATATCGGTTATCCATCATTTATCGACGCTTGGTAACAAATAACATTACATGTAGTCTACTGAATTTGTACTGGTATCATTCATTATTATAATTTATTTCTCCCAGCTTAGCTTATCACGAACTTGTCCGCTATTTTGATTCGAAATTGCTTAAAATTTCGAAACAACTCATATGTATCAAGTTGGAATTTTGTTTCTTACCAAGTTAGCTATAAAATAAACCGAAATTGTATTTCACTAAAAACAAATTATTAAAAAGTAAAACCCTTGTTTTTGGGTTAAAAAGTAAAACCCTTTGTTTTTGGTCAAAACGAATCTCTAAAAGAGAAATTTGATTCTATATACATAAGAATAAATAAATTAAGTTTATACACAAAAGTTGATAGGTACTGATAGTCGGATATGTGTTATTTTTTTTGATTAACTTGGGGTATCTCAGGGCCGTGAAGAGGCTCAGACTAATTTCCAATGAGAAGTACAGTCCACGAATAGACCATCTCTCCGGATATTCAAATGGGCCATAAAACATGGGCTCATATCCGTGTAAGGTGATCAGGATAATTGTAACTTAGTTTCGCGCAACAGGTGGGTCGAACCTGAAACGTGTTAGCGTCTCAGTCCCGCTCCTTACCACTCAACCACAATCCACCCGGTTTCGGATATGTGTTATTGACAAAAGAGTTGTACGTGTTATGTACTTTGTATGCGTTTGTAACTACTTCCAATTTAACACTTAATATGGAAACTTCTCTATCAAACATTATCAACAAGGATGTCCAAAAAAGTTCAGTTGTTGATCCCTTCAACACATCGGCTCAATTAAGTGGATTTCAAAGTCCTTTTTGGTTTACTAGGTGATGTGGATATTCCTCCTGATGAACTAGTGAGCTCGCTCGGTTTGACAAGGGATGGGAGAGAGACAAGACTATCAAATTTCAAGATTTAGAATGGAAGACTGCATAAGGGAGAGGTAAGCATGGCAGTCGAGGCCGTGGTAACACTCGCTAGTTGTTTGTTTCTCATTTCTTCTTTTGGGCTTCAACTCTCTTAAGGCATGATGAGTGTTGCATAGCCTTGAGATGTTATTAATCATGAATTGTATTTGTGCAAGATTTTTCTCGCTATAAAATTTTGATACCTTATCATGTAAAAGTTTTATTTATAACTTAAAGCCCTTTGTAAAAAAAAAAAATTATACACTGTCGTACTTCACAAAAGAAATAAATGGTATAATAGCTACCTTTAACTTTTTGAATATGTACAAATAAAATCTAAGACTGACACTAATTTGAAACGACATAGGTATTTTTATTGAAATTGTATCAACTCATGATGTGATGTAATACAAGGATTAATTATGCTCAAGCAATATTTTACACTCGAATATTATTTTCTAACCATTTTGTTCTAATTATTGTGTGCTTGTATTGAAGTGAGAGAGATTAAACATTTGGAATTTAAAAGATATACTAGATTTTGATCTGCCATTTAAAGGGTGGTATATATTTTGTTTAAATATTTTTTATAAATATATTTATATTTAATCATTTATCAATAATATAAAAAATTTAATGTTATTAATATAAAATAGTAATACATGAATAATAAATAATTTAATCAACTATTTATCAATAGGTCATTATCATGTTTTAATATAATAGATAATTGTACCGGTGTTCCAGGTCCACTGTTCGCATTTATATATGTCGGTCCATCTTACAAATAAAATAAAATAAAAAAGAGAAATTGCCATCCACTAGATATAATTGTTAACAGATTAAACAGCATTATTTTGTTTGTATTGGGTGAATCGCATTGTTGGGCTTGAGGCACTTGAGATATGCCTAGAAACTATGTGATGGACCTTAAAGAAAACATCGTATGGGATAATTAACCTACCTAGGGTTAATGGCAAGTACATTTTTGTCACAATTTACACTGAATATTAAATTCCTTGAAAAAATGAACTTGAAAGAGAATAAAATAGATAAAAAGACGGCATTAGTGAAACTAAAAGTGTCAACAAAATCAATCCCAAATCATAACAATAGAGAGCAAAGTAGCACCGAGGAAGACAGCAAGAAACTTGTACATTGGCTTGTCGAAGTAACACTCCCCACGAGGCCTTATACCCTTTTGAGATAAGGTGGTGAATGGCAACATACATGAAGACTCCACATGCAATGCTCATTGCTATCGCGTATGTCCAATCACCTGCGGCTCCTTGGCTCGTAGCATTGATGCCGATGCCAATGCCAACGCCCAAAGGACTCGAAATCCCAAAGGCGAAGGAGTAGACAACTGTGAGGAAGAATGGTCGTTTAGGGATTAGCTTGAGGAGAGCTATTCCCATTGCTACTGCCGCGAATATCTTGTGTAACGATATTGTCCATAGGTTTCTCCATGCGTCGCTTTAGAGTCTGTCCAATATATATTCATTAGAAGTTTGATTTCACACTCTATATCTATATATTTATGTACCGTTGGAATTTGTAATCATGTTACGTAGTATTTAGCTAGAATATGTTTATACTAGCTAATAATTTAAAACAATTCTATAATAACTAGAATATGAATTGTATTATAGTGTTTAAACTAAGAATTTTTAAGTTTAAAGCTTGTAATATTATTAACACGGTCACATGAATTCGAAATATCTAAATGAATCTAAGTCTAAACCAGAACACTAATAACAATTATAAACCATATGCTATACTGATAGCAGCAAGTCTACGGTTTACAGAAGTATCAGTTTAAAACCCCATTTGTTTCGTTTACATTTGCGTTTAGATCGCATACATATTAATTGAGAATCATTGCAACATTTTTTGTAGCCAAGTGTCGGCCACTAAAATATTTTTTAAAATCTTTAAAAAATAGGTTGGTAATTTAAACACATTATATTTTTTTATTAAACTAACATTCAATTAACTAGTAGGGTACAAAATAATTTTCTCCATTCTTTCCTTAAATAAAACCTATAAAATTACCTAATTTGATTAATATATATATATATATGATAATCAATAATTTTAAATAATAAAGCTTTGATAATAATTTTGTATCCTCCATAATTTTATTTAGTTTTATATTATTAAAAATTTAAACAATCACATTAACCATATAATAAAAAAATATTCTTATATGTTATCTTTTGAAATTTAAAAAGACTATAAATTACTAAAACTGTTAAAAATCCACATTTCTAAATTTTATTATTGAGATTTTGACTTTTTGTTAATAATACAAATGATCATAAAACCATATGAATATGAAATTTCATTTAGCAAATATTCATATATATATATATAATCATTTAAATTAAACTATGCATCACATTAAAATACATAAATGTGTTAATTTCAGAATTTGCATTGAAAAAGTATTGAGACATTAATATTTGTATTTGAAATTTGCATTGAATTTTTAAAAAAAGATTATAAATTACTAAACTATTAAAAATCTCTCATTAAAATTTTGTGATTAATGGTTTAATTTGTTTTACCTCAATATACAAATATTAATTTAATCATATGAGTATAAAGCTTCAATTAATAAATATTCATATTAAATATACAGTATATTTATTTAATATCATTTAAATTTTAATTATATACAAAATAAATAAAATGTTTGTTTTGATTTATTTACCAATAAAAATTATTGTAAATAAATAAGATTGATTGTTTTGATTATTGTTTACTCCAATTTAATTATATACATAACAATTATTCGTTCCTATTATTCAATATATTTATTATTTTTAATATATAAATAAACATAAATAAATAATAATATGTAAAAATAATTTGTATTACATAATATTCATCCTGGACAAGGCGTGGATGTTAACCTATAGTATAACATAAAATCGCAACGTAAAGCCAAAAGACAACTAAATATACCAACCGCATAAACATGAATGAAACATTAGGGTTACTACTAATACTATACGCATATCCATCAAGAATGAACTACATATCTACTACGTTGTTCAACAAAGAAGCAAGTCTAGTAAGTGTTTTCAATATTCATTACTGAGACCCCAATGGCGATTCCCTCAAAGACGGAGTGAAAACAAAGCGCAACAAATCAGCAAAGCCGTGTCTCCAAATCCACTCGTCCTCAAAATAGTTTGATTTCACATCAACACTACTTCCATTCTCCACAATGGCCTTCTTCCTTCACCGCCACGTCATCATCCACTCTCGACTCTCCAGCTCCGTTATGATGACCTATTACTCCCAGCAGCTACAAACGCAACCGCTACATCTGCGAGCATAGTAAGGCAATATCCACCCACTGCTAACATGAATGCGTAAGGATACTCTCTGTGTTTCAACCCTCGGAAAGTCTCGTTGGCATCGCTGAGGAAATGAATCAGAGCGGTGGCTAGGAATATACCGCCGGAGAATTGAGTTCCGAGGAGGAGAAACGACTCGTTCCACCGGTAAAAGTAAGGAGAAATACCGCCAAGAATGTGCTAAAGAAGAGTATTATAAGACAGTAGATCTTCACAAGCACTAAGCTCTTCGACCGGAGATCCACGGCGGTTGCGCCTCCAGCCGGAGGTGGTTGGCTAGCCGTTGCAGCCTCCTCCTCTTCGTCGTGGTTGAGCCTCCGTGAGCTAGGATTATGGAGAAACAAAGGAAGAGAATAGAGAGGAAGAAGAGAGTTGACTTTAGGGTTTTGGAAGAGAAGCCATCTTCTAGTTATTCTTGTTTGTATTGTACTTTCATCACTTCATGAACTTATATGTTTATCTACTTTTAAATGGGTTGTGAGTTGTAGTACAGCTGTTGACTTATTGTTAGAGATTTGCTGTCTAGTACAACGGTGAAGTCATTCGGAAAGTTGTACTACAAAGTTAGTAATATAAGTTAATAACTAGATGATTACCCGCGCGCATGCGCGGAGTGAAATTAATATATTAATTATCGTTGAATATTAATCTTGATTATTCAACTATGATGTCATAAATCTCCAAACGTATAGTTATGAATCGTTAATATAATGTTGATGAGTATGGTGATGTTTGTTGATATTTTTTTTAAACTTATTTAATTTACATTGGGATTCAATGATATCATTCGTTATATATTCAGCATCTCACTTCGATATGAAGAATCATATTTTTGAAATGATATGATCATAGTAACATTTGATATCCATGCTTGCGCAGAATGAAGATTAATTATGTATAAAGTTATTTGTAGATAATATTATTTATTTAGGAAATTAGCAAGGATAACCATAAGAAAAATAATAATTTGGTAAATGACCATAGCAACTACATGGCTAGAATACACTATATATATTGTGTAATTAATTGTTGTTATACCCTTTTATATAAGTATGTGTAGTGGTTTTTTTTTTCTTTATTTTTTTATTTGTTGTAAAATGTTTTCCCCTCTAATCTTATTTATTTTCTAGTTTATTAAAAATAATTATCTAAATTTATAAAATACTAACAAAATATAGATTTTTTTCTATTTATGATGTGTTTTGAAATTTTTAAACATATATATATATATATATATATATATATAATATATAATATAAACATTTGATATATCATGTTAGATTAAGAAAGCAAATTAAAGTCTATAATATATCATAAATTCATATAGTATAATCTAATTTGTACTTCAAATGATACATCATACTTAAAACATAAAGATTAAAGAATTTGATGTGAATTGATCAAATCTAGAGTTTAACTCAACTAAAACTCTACACACTTTCTCATATTTTCTATATTTTCGTGTTGTTCTCTCATCGAACAACCAATATGTAATTAATTATAATATATTGAAAATATTATATACTATATATACTATCTTACACATTAGATAGTATAGTAAGATTTTTTCAAATGAGATATAATTTTGTTGTGTTCTTTGCTATTTGGAAACATAGAATTATATACAATCATTTCTCTCTCTCTCTCTCTCTCTCTCTCTCTCTTCTCTCTCTCTCTCTCTCTCTCTCTCTCTCTCTCTCTCTCTCTCTCTCTCTCTTCTCTCTCTCTCTCCTCTCCCCCTCCCCCTCCCCTCCTCTCTCTCTCTCTCTCTCAACTTTTTTATTTGTTTGTCGCTCCATTTATTCTATAATGTACATCATAATGTGTGAAACCTAAAATTTAAGTAATGTTATTAACATACATACTATTATGGACTATGCAAATAGAATAGTATACGCATTTAGAACATATTAGGCGCACTTTACATATTATCCTCTCACTATTTGTTTATATATTGACGCGCTGTGAAGGAAAGAAGGGTCCACATTTGCACAATTATCCTCTCACTTCTGGTAACTTTTTTTTATGGTTGTTTGCCTTTTTTCATTATGGTTATTCCACCAATTAACTCTATTTATTTTGTATTAATTTACATATTATGCAATAATAAATATATTGAATAATAGAAGAGCGAATAGCTATTACGTATACAATTAAATTTGAGTAATAACATAAATAAAAACAATCTTCTTTTTATTTACAAAACTTTTGTTGATAAAAAATAAAATAAACCATTTATTTATGTTATATAATATATAATTAAAATCAAATGATATTAATATAGATATATAATATATTTAATATAAATATTTATTTATTGAGGCTTGATACTCATATGATTTTATTAATATTTTTATATTTGTTGTGACAAAAATATTATTTATTAACAATGTTTAATGTATTTTATATATGAATAATATATATATATATATTAATTAAACGATATTGAAATAAATATATATATATATTAAATGAGACTTCATTTTACATGGTTTTATGATCATTTATATCTTGTTATAATAAAAGTTAAACATTGATCAACAATTTCATCATAGATTTTAACAGCCTTAGTAATTTATATTAAAAAAATTAAATATAGTAAATTAGAAAAAATCTAGATTTTTCTTATCATATACTTATGTGATTTTTAAATTGTATTTTTTTATAACAAAAAATAAAAACATTGTTCACAAAATTTTGATTGTAGATTCTTTTTAGTGTGTTTTAGTAATTTATAGCTGGATTCTCTTTATTTAAACAATAATATACATATAATGACAATTCACCCTTCATCAGCATAGCTAAGAATAAACAAAATTAGCATGGTTTTTTAGTGTATATGCACGTGTATTAAACTCTATTAAGATTAATAGTACTGCGTGAATTTATTTTAACTATCTATATATAATTAAAAGATAAAATTGAGCAGCAAGAATACCAACAAAACAAACATAATTAATTCAAAACTTCTGTATTATTTTCACAAAACATTAGAGTTCTCCATATAATATCGGGCAAATGCTATATCTACATTAACTGTATAACTCGTTCATCTTCATTTATCTAGAAAGCAAATGCTAAATAAGCAATATCGCGTTTTATTGCATCTTGAACAAGCATATGACAACTGCAGGATCAACCAGGTAGCATTTCATTAAATCACGGCAAGACCATGTCATGTTTCGCCGCAAACACGACCATACGACTAAATTCGAAGTAAGAATGTAACTGTGAATAACCCCTTAATGAAACCAGAATAAATAATAATTACAGCCACGAGACGTCCAAATTTGTGATCAATACACACCTTTCGCAGAGAACTACATCTATCGTCTGTGAATGAAACACAGCTCGCCGCAATACACACTTCACACAAGTACGTCTAGTTATGAAAATAGCGCCCATATACCACCATTAGCGTCTAATATCGAGGGTAGAGTTAACAGCACAGAGCCCGGCAAACGAACCCACCGTCGAGATTAGCTAAATTCTCTGTCATGAAGAATGCCATCCTGCGAGGCAGTTCGCCTTATATTGCGATGTGTTATAGATATACAAATGTGTAAAACTCAGCAAAACAACTCAGCACGGATCACTGTTGAGCAAACAGCCACAAAATCTCTATTAACGGCATTATGAAGGAATATCCGTCCATATTTATATTCACCTCTTGTTAGACATGTCTACTATGAGAGCAAAAACCCTGCACCATACACTACTAGTGTCGCGTGAAGAAAACTCCCTGATGCAATACTCGACAGCGTCTTTGATATGATGAACCACCGCAAAAATATCCTTTATCCACAAGACGTTCTTTTGAGGTACACAAATCCACAGCAAGAAACACCACACCAGCGTCACACTTTTCTGATTAATATACTACAAATTAGCTACTAACACACAGATCGTTGTCGTTTGTAGAGAAATGACAGCGAACAATATGTATACCAGCACTAGTCTGCTCTAAAATGTTGTAGTAATACTACAAAGCGATTAATCACCAAGACTGTCTCTAGAGTAGAGAGACCCATGCTATCAAAACAACATACTATTCTGTCAATTATATGTGGACCGAGAACCCTTAAGTACACACCACACACAAGAGCTATCACTAATAGGATCGAGTGTCCATGTACACACGCCATTCCTATGCGAACTCTTGAAACACAGCCAAGCGAATGTCTATTAACTTCTGTAAACTACATCTCTCTCAATCATACGTCACCAGCAGCTAGTCGTATACATGTGTAGAGAGAATCTCACCACGCAGCATTTATATGACTTTACAACAAATTAGAGCGACAGTGTTGAGAATAATAACTCACCCGTCACCTTAAATTAACACCGTATCTGCGACGTGAGAAACCCGCAAACCCCAGCGTCGTTGAGAAATTCCCGCCAAACACCAAGCGTCGTTAGAGAAACCCACATAAACACCAGGCTCTTGAGAAAACCGCCATAATCGGACACAATTATTTCATCTTTCTAGACCAAAACCGAATTAGATTAAGAAACCCGCATAATACACAATTCACCAACCTAAGTTTGTGACGTAGAGATGAAACTACTTCGACACTAGAGAACACTCACACGTGAGTTCAGACAAATCTAGAGAAGAAAGATTCTCACACCGGCCAGTCGAACACCAGGGCTACAAATTATTGAGACAATCATAAAGACGCCGTGGTCATTAGACACCATGTCAATATAGTTATATCTATAGAAAAAACGCGCTATCAAACACGCGATCTCAAAATGAAAGAAACACACCAAGACAAGAAAAGAACTTAAAAACCTATCCGAGATCTCAGTCAATAGCATAAAGGAACCGGATTCTATTATTGTTCGTTATCCGAAAAAAAATAAAAGATAAAAAGATCCTCACACTTATGATTGTAAAGTGAACAATTTATATTACTCGGCTTTAGCTGCGAATCTATAAGTCAAAAGTTTAAGTATCATATGTCGAAATCACACGCAATAAATCTTCCGACAACCGAAGATCTCTTAAGACTTAACAGATTCCTATAGTGAAAATTCACCTTTTGCAATATCTCGACACAATAGACTAGAGGCGATTATAAAAATTCTTATAGACTAACAAAAGAGCTGCACAACAGCCACCACCACATTCCGAAGCTTATATTTGTTCAGTTACCTAAACAGGAACCAAACCGATAACGAGCAGAATACAAACCTCGAAACAAAGAGGATATTATATACAAACAAGAATGGCTAAAGCAATTCCTTCCAGAGAATACTAACGAACAACACAGCACCACGGAATGTGCCACAATCAGAGCTTACGACACGCATTAATTGATCAGCGATCCTGTGTAAGAAGTAACTACCGGTGAGAACCGGCATTAGTATATAGGTATCATGAGTCATGTGGAGTCTCTACTAGCTAGACTTTGCATCGTTAAACTAATCTTTGCTCAAGATAGGAGAGACAGAAGACCGATTCTATCATTATAGCCATTACTCACGAACTTCACGTTAGCAATGACCACAGTCAAATAGTCTCATGGGTCAAACCTAATTCAAACCCAATCATTAAAACCTGTCCTAGTTTGACTATCCTAAAACTTTCTTGTACATCACATATTGTTGACTTGCGTCTACACGGCACACAGTACTAAAAAGAAACTTTCTATGCACTCCAACGCTTCAAACCACTCTTTCGCGAGATGGAAAATCAGAATGCGAGACACAACTCTCGTTGGGAATCAGCGGATGGGAAATCCACAGGCAGAAATCTATAAGTTTCTAATTCACTACTAGGATTCACTATAGAGTCTAGAGCTACCTAGCTTTTAAAAACTAGCAATAAATAAAAATCAGTAAGTGGGAGCACAAACGATATCACACGAGCCTCAAGCAAATAAACACTCTTCTGGACTAAATACGCCCTGGAAAAGATCCGCCACACCCTAGATCAACGTGGCCAGTCCCGGCCATCGCGGACTCTAAACCCATGGATCCTACCAAAACTGCAACGCCAATCCAGATCCTCCACTAGCAGGCATGATTGAACCTCCAAGAAAATAAATGAGCTTGTATGAATAAGAGTTACAACCAAGACTCATCAGCCAAAGAACAAGCGAAATCGAACATACCACACCCAGTCCGACTCCCACCCCCCGGTAGGCTCAAGGAGTGCCTACCCCCTATATAGACAAAACACTT
Organism: Moricandia arvensis; assembly: GCA_905132765.1. NCBI lineage: Eukaryota > Viridiplantae > Streptophyta > Magnoliopsida > Brassicales > Brassicaceae > Moricandia > Moricandia arvensis. Next base: position 4,239 of record CAJHQP010006590.1, on the reverse strand, counting down.
TTTTCAGACTTTCACCATAGACATTGATTGTGTTCCGGGAAGTATTTCGATGTAAAAAAAAATACATCGAATTGAATTACAATGATTAAAATTCATAGCATAAGATAAATAAGCGTATCAAAAGTGATCCTATAAAATGCCATTTCTCTTTCGACCCAAAGAGTAGTCATATATGTCTTCCATCACATATATCATTAGAAATATCTCCACGATAAACACTAACACTCATAAACTAGGTTTTTTGAACTAGCGGTTATCAAAGTCGGACTCTTCATGTCTTATAATCAGTCAGGTTTCTTGAAACATAAATCCAAGCGTTGTCAATTCTCTAAGATTAGAAAACACAGCTCCGACTATCCTAATATCGTGCTATCTCATCTAGCCATATCTAAATGTTTCCTTCTCCAATACACCAAGTGACTCAGTGCAAATATATTTATTTTTGTATCCTTCTCGGGTGAGTTGGGCTGTCCGTGGACAGTTCCTCCGGCCGATTTCATACCTTTGTACCGTACTGGGTCGCGTATTTCAACGTACTGATCAGTACGTTCTGCTCATTTTTCATCGTACTTATCAGTCCTGGATCGAGTTTTCATGAGCCGAAAGCCGAGTCAGATCTTGGCCTCGATTTTTCCATGACCCATAAGCCTTGGTTCGATTTTCATACCGTATCCAGTACGTTGTATCGATTTCACGTTACTGATCACACTGGCACGATCTTTTCATGACACCGATCAGTCCTTGTTCGAGTTTTCATGACCCGATCAGACTGACGAGTTTTCATGACCGGAATCATACACTTGGCTCGAGTTTTTCACGTACTGATCAGTCCGGATCGAAGTTTTATGACCCGACCAGTCCTGTGTCATTTTCAATGGACCCGATCAGTTCTTAATCGAGCTTTCATACCTTGATCATACACTGGGCTCGAGTTTTCACGTACTGAATCAGCTCCTGATCGATTTTCATGACCCGATCAAGTCCTTGGCTCGATTTTCATAACCCGATAAGCCTTGGTTCGAGTTTTCAATACCAGATCATTACACTGCGACTCGATTTTCACGTACTGATCCAGTCCTGGATCCAGTTTCATGACCCGATCAGTCTTAATCGAGGCTTCAAACCTATATCATTACACTAGCTTCCAGTTTTCACGTACTGATCAGTGCCTGAATCGAGTTGTTCATTGACTGCCATTCAGTCCTGGCTCATTTTTCATGACCCGATAACCCTTTTGGTTCCGAGTTTTCATTGACCGGTGCATCAGATACACTGGACTCATTTTTGAGCGTACTGAGTCAGTCCTGAGGATCGAGTTTATTCATGACCCGATCGAGTCCTTGGCAGATTCTTTTCATGACCCGATAAGCCTGGTCGAGTTTTCATGACCGATTCATACACTGGACTCGAGTTTTCACGTACTGATCAGTCCGCTTGATCGAGTTTTCATGACCCATCATCCTTGCTCATTTTTTATGAACCCATACGTCCTGATCTGAGATTTCATTGACTCCGACAGTCCTGGCTCGATTTTTCATGAAACTGATCAAGTACGGATCGAGTTTTCATGACCCTATCAGTCCTGGTTCGATTTTCATGACCACACCCGTATCAGTCCCTGGTCGCGTATTTTTCCCCTTGATACATCGCAGACGAAATATCATGTAACTGATCAGTCATTTATCAAGAGCTACTGGTTTTCGTCTCTGAGGTTTTATCTTAATCATTCCCGGACCATCCATCCCGGCACATACGCAAGACTGATGAGTACAATGCTAGCTTGATAAAATCACTTCCCACGTACTGCTAACAGTTACACTTTGGCCGAGAAATCTTTGTCTAAGACGACGTCCCGGCGATCTCCATTTTCCACCTGAGTTATAGGAGAGCTCGGGATGGATTTTACCCTTAGAGGACCGAAACACAACTTACATCCAGAGACACTTGATGACAGCAGCAGAGAACACTACATAACTGCGCCCTTTAATTGATTCAAGCCACAAGTCCCCGACTGCACTTAGCCCGAGTCGCCTGCACTGGCGTGACGCGTTTTGGGCGAGCTATGCCGAAATCTATGGTGCCGAGAGCGATTTCCACCATATAAAAATCTCAAACCTCCGCAACGGAATAGCTTATAAACTGAATTTTTTTTTTGACTTAGTGTTTTGTTGACTTAGTGTGTTTGGGAAGGGACTTTAATATGATAAAGGAGGGTAGGGTCGATTCTATAGCGACAAAGGAGCTGAAATCTCAGTGCGGATCGTGCCAGCAAGCACCCACATCTGCCACTTACAATACCCCGCTCGCTATTTAAGTCTCTGCAAAGATTTACCGGCCGCTCGTAAGGTAATATAATCAAGCAGGTCTGAACGCGACCTTCGAGCCGAACGGATTAGACCAACGACACGTGCCTTTTGGAGCCGAAGCTCCACTGGAGGTCGGCAATCGGTGCGGCGCGCGCATGCGTGGCTTCTAGCCCGGATTTCCTGACTTAGAGGCTTCAGTCATAATCCAGCGCACTGGGTAGCTTCGCGCCACTGGACTTTTCAACCAAAGCCGGATGACCCAATTGACTACGCGAACTCAACCGGGTTCCTCTCAGTACTAGGTTGGAATTACCTATCGCGACGCTGGGCATCAGTAGGTAAAACTAACCTGTCTCACGACGTCTAAAACCCAGCTCACTTCCCACTATGCGTGGTGAACAATCAAGCACTTGCTGAATTCGCTTCACAATGATAGGAAGAGCCGACATCGAAGGATCAAAAAGCAAACGTCGCTATATGAACGCTTGCTGCCACAGGCCATGATCCCGTGGAACTTTTCTACACCTCTAGCTTCAAATTCCGAAAGTCTAAAGGATCGATAGGCACGCTTTCATCGTTCGTATTCTACTGAAAAGAACAGAATCCAAAACTAGCTTTGACCCTTTGTTCCACACGAGATTTCTTTTCTCTGTTGAGCTTCATCTTAGGACACCTGCGTTTATCTTTGTAACAGATGTGCCGCCCCAGCCAAACTCCACCCACCTGAAATATGGTCCTTCCGCCCGTGATCGACGCAACCGAACGATCTTGGACAAAAAGAAGGGTTGTTACCCCGTCTCCGATCCGGCAGTAAAGTTACCAATAACGTGAAAAGTAGTATTTCACTTACGCCGGAAGCTCCCACTTATTCTACACCTATTCAAGAAGTCATTTCACACAAGTCGGTAACTAGAGTCGAAAGCTCAACAGGGTTTCTTTCCCCGGCTGATTCTTGCCAAGCCCGTTCCCTTGGCTGTGGTTGCGCGCGAGATGCCGAATAGATAGACAGGGACAGTGGAATCTCTGTTAATCCATTCGATGTTCCGTCACTAACTTAGATGACGAGGCATGTGGCTACCTTAAGAGGATCAAGGTTACTCCCGCCGTTTACCCGCGCTGGTTGAATTTCTTCACTTGACATTCAGAGCACTGCGCAGAAATCACATGCGTTGCATCCGCATGGACATCCATCCTTTGTTTTAATTAAACAAGTCGATTCCCCTTGTCCGTACCAGTTCTGATGTTGGCTGTTCCGTACGCCCGAGAAACTCCCGAAGAAAGAAGCCGTTCCTAGTCCGTCCCGCAGCCGTCGACACGAGACGACCCAGCTTTTGCCACTGTGAGCGGCTCGAAGCAGTCCGCCAACAGTCGACGGTTCGGAACTGGATTTTCTCGACCCAGCCCTCAGAGCCAATCCTCTTCCCGAAGTTACGGATCCATTTTGCCGACTTCCCTTGCCTACATTGTTCCATCGACCAGAGGCTGTTCACCTTGGAACCTGATGCGGTTATGAGTACGACCCTGCGGCGTGAGCGGCACCTCGGTCCTCCCGATTTTCGAAGCCGCCGCGAAGCACCGAGACACCACGCGACGTGCGGTGCCTTCCACGCCGCTCACCCTACCCTCCGCTGAGCCGTTTGCCCAGGGTGGGCAGGCGTTAACACAAAAAGATAACACTTCCCGAACTCCGCGCCGACGTCTCCGGGACTCATAACCGTGCCAGTCAACGCCAGTCCCAAGTGAGTCCGCGAATTTAAACCGATCCCCTTTCGAATTCCGCATAAGCGCTATCAGAGCGGTTCCCCCGTACTCTTAGGATCGACGCTTAACCCATGTGCAATCCTTCACATGAAACCCCCTCTTCGGCCTCCAATCTATTTGAATATTTGCTACTATCACAAATCTGCACCGAACGGCCCGCTCCGCCCAAGGG
>CAJHQP010006589.1:0-37227 GCA_905132765.1 Moricandia arvensis | reverse complement strand
GAGATTTCTCATATTCCGAGGATGAGGAATTACTGGTAACCTCTCCTGCAACTCTCTGATCCCTATGGGGAATTTTGAATGTTCCGGCAAACTTGCCATTACGCATATCTATGGCTAGAAAGGATGGTCGTGAACTGTTGAAGAGGAAGACCTGGATTGATGATACGGATGGCAATGATAAGGAGATGAGGAAGGAATATTTTGTTGTGGGAGAATCAAGTAACTCAAGTGGAACAAAGAGGCAAAAGGAGGGCAGAGAGCACCCCTGCAACAATGAAGATGGAGGACAACCTACGGAGACAGCAACAGTTGATCACACATTGAGAGGCGCGGTGGGCCAGAACCACCTTTGCCTCCATGAGAGCAACCTTGTTGGAACTGTCGAGGTCTAGGCAGTGACTTGACAGTTCGACGCCTTAAGGAGATAAACAGAAAGTATCTCCCGGACATCATCTGCCTATCTGAAACCAAGCAACAAGATGACTACATTCGGGACGTAGGAGCTCAGTTAGGTTTTCTTCATTCAGTTTCCGTTCCACCAAGAGGTTTAGTGGTGGTTTGGTTATTTATTGGCATCCACATGTTCAGCTTTCAGTGTTAAGTCAATCCCCTAATCTTATTGATTGTAAAGTTGGTATTAATGGAAGTAGTTGTTTCTACTTTTCATTTGTGTACGGTCACCCAATCAAGCTTCACGACCACAGGTGTGGGAAAGATTGGAACGCATTGGTTGTGGTAGAAGGAATGATCCATGGCATTTTATTAGGTGATTTCAATGAAATAATGGGTAATCATGAGAAAATTGGGAGGAAGAGAAAGGCCAGCAATATCATTCCAAGACTTCAGAAATATGATCAGAAATAATAACTTAACGAATGTGAAAATAGATTGGAAACAGATTCTCCTGGGTAGGAAGAAGAGGCATACATAATATCCAATGCTGTCTTGATAGAACAATGGCAAATGGAGCATGGTTTGATGTATTTCCAACTTCTGAGACAGAGTTTTTGGACATCGGTGAATCAGACCATAGGCCTTTGGTTACTTTCATCGCTCATGAGAAAGAAGAACCAAAGCGAATGTTCTGTTTTGATAGCAGACTCACAACCAAAGAAGGTTTTAGTGACTCAGTCACCAGAGGATGGAGAGGAACATGTCAAATGCAAGTACTACAGACATTAAAATAAACAATGCAGAAATCATATTTCTGTTTGGAAAAGACACAAAAGGGGTAATGCTGAGGAACGAATACAGTCTTTGAGAAGGAAATAGAGCACGCTATTGGTGTCAAATACTGTAACCACTCAAGAGGTACATACGCTTAAAGAGGAGTTGAACCAAGCGTATCTTGAAGAAGAAATTTTCTGGAAACAAAGAAGCAGAGTAATGTGGTTGCGTGCCGGAGACAAGAACACTAAGTATTTTCACTCCATCACAAAGGTCAGGAGAAATAATTGAAACTTTCATCTATTCAGGATAGCAATGGTGTAATACAGCGAGGCCAAAAACAGATAGCACTTGTGGCACAAGACTATTTTCAATCCTTATTTGGAAAAACAACCGATAACTCTCAATTCTATGCTGATGTATTCCAGACATTCCAGAGACGAGTCACATATGAGATGAATGCAGATTTGACTAGGAACGTTTCCTCGGAAGAGATTCATGAAGCTATTTTTAATATTGGAGCACATAGAGCACCAGGCCCGGATGGCTTTCCTGCTATCTTCTATCATCAATATTGGGAGGATATCAAACCAGAAGTTATTGCAGAAGTTACAAAGTTCTTTGAACACTGGTACGTTGGATCCTCAATTAAATCACACAAATTTGTGTTTGATACCAAAGATCTACCCACCAACAGGAATGTCAGAGTTCAGGCCTATCTCGCTATGTAATGTAGCTTACAAAATCATCTCTAAGATATTAGTCAACCGGTTGAAGCAACATCTCAGTGGTATGATCAGTGAAAATCAAGCTGCGTTTATCCCTGGTAGACTTATCACAGATAATGTCATCATTGCTCATGAGGTTTTCATAGTCTTAAAGCTCGGAAAAGACAATCTACTTCCTATATGGCCATCAAGACAGATATTACCAAGGCTTATGATCGTTTGCAATGGAGTTTATTGAGATAACTATGAGGAAAATGGGTTTCGATAGCAAATGGATCAGCTGGGTATGGCGTGTATATCATCCGTTACCTATTCAGTTCTGATCAACGGTTCACCTGAGGTCATATTGTTCCAGAGAGGGGAATAATACAAGGAGATCCACTGTCTCCTTATCTAGTTATTCTATGTGCAGAGGTTCTTTCATCTATGTTGAATCTGCTATGGCTGAAAGATCTCTTGGGGGTATTAAGATAGCAATACAAGCTCCTGCAGTAAACCATTTGCTTATTTGCTGATGATTCTCTCTTCTTTGCTTTGGCTAATGCTCGATCAGCAAAGAAACTCAAAAAGATCCTTGAAGATTATGAAGCCGTCTCGGGACAGGCAGTAAACTTAAGCAAGTCATCTATAACCTTTGGCTCCCGAGTTTCTGATAATGTCAAGACAACATGAAGAACATTCCTTGGCATTCATAACGACGGTGGTATGGGAAAATATTTGGGTTTGCCGGAGCAGTTTGGGAGGAAGAAAAGTGAAATGTTTCGCTATATTATCGATAAAGTTCACAAGGTTACACAAGGATGGCACCAAAAGTTTTTGTCACCTGGTGGCAAAGAGGTGCTTCTCAAAGCTATAAGCATTAGCCATGCCTATCTATACTATGAATGTCTTTAAATTAACAAAGGAGATTTGTGAAGCGATAAATGGGATGCTTGCAAGGTTCTGGTGGAGTTCAGGTGAAAAAAAGGGTATACATTGGTTTTCATGGAAGAGAATGAGCTTACCTAAAAGAGAAGGTGGTCTAGGATTTCGTGATTGGAAAGCTTTAATCAAGCTTTACTTGGGAAGCAAGTATGGAGAATTATGCAAAACCCTCAGTGCCTTATGTCCAGGATTTTAAAATCTCGATACTTCTCTGATGGAGACATTCTGCTTGCGAGGTTACCAAAGAAAGCTTCCTATGCATGGAAATCAATTCTTCACGGGAGAGATTTAGTGAAGAAGGAATGAGATATGTTGTTGGTAATGGAGATTATTTGAAATGTGGTCTGATCCATGGATCCCTGATCACCCTCCGAGACCACCTCGTCCACTGACACAAAGTCCGGTAAGGTATAAAGTACGTGATTTTCTTTCGGAGGACAGAACACAATGGAATGAAAGAAATTACGTGAACATGTTATACCGGCTGATGTAGGAGGATACTTCTAATAAAAATCAGTTCCAAAGCGTACTCAGGATTTATTGGGTGGCATTACAATGAGGATGGCTTTACTCAGTCAAGTCTGGATATTGGGTTAGTTCACATCAGATGGATTCGGCTCCGATACCTGCAATCCCAGGGAGGATGGATATCAAACAACGTCTCTGGAAAATGCAGGCACCACCAAAATTGAAACACTTTGTGTGGAGAATATTATCTCGAACTCTTCCTACTGGTAACAATCTGAAACGAAGACATATCGTTTTTGATGCGGTTTGTAAACGGTGTTGCCAGGAAGAGGAAACTGAAGCCACACCTATTCTTTGAATGTCCGTATGCGAAAATGGTTTGGAGAGCCTCAGGTTTGGCGACTAATATATTAATCTCTCTACAGCAACTCTGGAGGAAAAAATAGATGAATGTGTACAGAGTTTGTACATCAACGAGGTTAGTCCATTTACAAGACCAACTCTTATGGCTGCTTTGGACTATCTGGAAAAGTAGGAACATACTGCATTTTCAAACAAAAGACTATCCCATGGAATATAGTCCTTCAACAAAGTCGTGATTATGCGAAGGAATGGTGCGAGACTAATAGACAAAATAATCGGGATTCACAACGGAGTTAGGGGAACTATAGGTGGAAATAGAGCAGTACTATGGAAAAGACCTCCAGAGGATTGGATAAAGATCAATGTTGATGGAGGTTACCTTGGTATTGCAGAGAAAAGTAAAGCGGGATGGGTTATTAGAGATCATCATGGTATCTTTTATGGCTGTGTTCAGGCAATTGGACGGCAGGTGAACAATTCGCTAGAAAGTGAAATACAAGCTATCTTAATGGCTATTCAACATGCTTGGAGCAGAGGGTATCGTAAAGTTTGTATTGAATCAGATAGTCAAAAAGCAGTTGATATCTTGATGGGTAACGTTCTTCATTTTGATATGTATAATTGGACTCGTGAAATCTTATGGTGGAAGGACCGGTTTCAAGCCTTAAATTTCCAGTGGATAAAACGAGAAGGAAACCAGGTAGCAGATAAGCTGGTGAAGCAAAGATTGGACGACAATATTTCTTTTAAATTCCATTACTATATTCCAAGGTTTATATGTAATGAGCTCCATCATGACTATGTATGTTCAAGATAATCTAATAAAGAAGTGTGTATAAAAAAAAATGGAAAACTGTAATGAAGAGTGGCGATTTTTTGGCGATCAAAAAACGGTTATTATGGTTGATTTTTCTCACCACGATTTTGGTGATTGATGATGATTATGCTGGCAGGAAGTGGGTTAGATCATGCTTAATCCACACGATGCCCTCGTTTCCCATGTGGGAAGTAACTTCCCATCGTGATGATATCCTCCGACAAATCCTGATAGAAAATTTATATATATTACTCTCAAGAAGGGAAACAGGATTTCTATGCTTTATCTACCTTCGTTTCAAACTTCTGAATTTTCTTACAAACATGGCTGATAACTTAAGACGTGCGATGCAAGATATTGATTTGGGAAGCACTGATGCACCGTTTGTGTTACCAACGGAAGTGATCCGTCAAGCCGCTGAGGAAAAACCGTTTCATCCTAATTGGCCGTCCAGTTATACCCCGACGACAAAATCTCCGAGCCATTGTTGCTACTTGCCTCGCGTTTGGGGTCTTGAAGGTCTGATCCGCGGGAGATTTATTAAAGGGCATCGTTTCCAATTTGTTTTCCCCTCAGAGGAAGCCATGGAGACAGTGCTGCGTCGAGGTCCATGGGCTTATGCCGAAAGAATGCTGACGCTCCAAAAGTGGACTCCTTTGATGGATCTCACCCTTCTGAATTTCATTCCATTCTGGCTGCAAATCCGAGGGATCCCATTTCAGTATATGAATCGGGAAGTCATTGTGCATATTGCACGTGCAATGGGGCAGTACATACAAATGGACTACAATGAAGAAGTTGGCGGTCGTATGGAATTTGTACGTGTTCGTCTCAATTGGGACATCAACAATCCATTGAAGTTTCAGAGGAAATTTCAATTCACTCCAGGCGTTAATACGTTACTCAAGATCCAATATGAGCGTCTTCGCGGTTTCTGTGAGACTTGTGGTCTTATGACTCATGATACCGGAAGGTGCTTGATCCAAAATGGAAGGACCTGAAGAAGGACCCGATGATGAAGATGATGATCTGGAGGATGCAAATCCTCAGGATGATGAGCAAGTTCCAAATCATGGAGTGATTATTGAAGAAATAGTGGAAGGAAGATGCAGAGCCAGCAATCAACAATAATGCTTCGGGGGAAACGGCAGAACAAATGCATGTGCTTGATTCAGATGATGAAGACATCCAAAGATCTGTTGCACAGTCAGAGGAGGATGGTGGTGATGCTGAATTGTGGAACGGACAAGCTAAGTGGACGATGTTCTCAGACGAAATCATTATGGATGAGATGTACAATCCTATCAACCCGTTTGAAGAGAGATATGACGTTCGAGCTATGCTGAAGAGAAAGGCTTGGTTTAAGTGAAACAGAGGGAAACAAGTCCATGCTGGTGAGAGGAGACAATGCTGAGACAAGTGAATCCGGAAAGAACAAACGCAAGAAAGAAAATGCAGCATTGGTCATGCCTTCCAAAGAAACGATGCAAGAAGAGGTTGGGACGAGTAACAAGGTGAGAGGCGCGGTGGGCCCAGAACCACCTCTTCCACCATGAGAGCAACCTGCTGGAACTGTCGAGGTTTAGGCAATGACTCGACAGTTCGACGCCTGAAGGAGATAAACCCCAAATATCTCTCGGACATCATTTGTCTCTCAGAAACCAAACAACAAGATGACTGTATCAGAGATGTTGGAGCTCAATTGGGTTTGCTAAATTATGTTTCAGTCCCTCCAAATGGCCTCAGTGGTGGTCTAGTTATCTATTGGAAGCATGATGTACAGTTTTCGGTTCTTAGTAAGTCTAGTAATCTCATTGATTGTACGGTCTCAAGTAATGGAATTTCTTTCTATTTTTCCTTTGTTTATGGTCACCCAAACCCCACACATAGACACCATACATGGGAAAGAATAGAGAGAATAGGAACCACCAGAAGGACCCAGCCGTGGTTTATACTTGGTGATTTTAATGAGATTCTAGACAATCATAAAAAGATTGGAGGCAGACAACGATCGCAAGCTTCATTCCGTAACTTCAGGGATTTAGTCAAAAACAATGACTTTGTAGACCTCCCATTTATTGGTAATAGATACTCCTGGGTAGGTCAAAGAGGAATTCATCATGTTCAATGTTGTTTAAACCGAACGATGGCTAACAGTAAATGGTTTGAAGAGTATCCAACCTCTGAAACAGAGTACATAGAGATTGGAGAATCAGATCATCGACCAATGGTTACGTACATAACTTATGAAAGAGAAGAACCAAAGCGTTTCTTTCGCTATGATAGTCGTATTCAAGGAAAGGATGGATTTGGAGATTCAGTGAAAAGAGGTTGGAAAGGAACAGGCCAAACACAACTTCTGGAAATTTCTTTGTCTCAACGACTACGTAGATGTCGAAACCAAATTTCCCAGGGGAAAAAGGCAAACAGAACTAACTCTCAGGAACGTATACATCTCCTACGTTATCGATTAGACAATGCTATCTGTTCAAGCTCTGCTTCTCTACAGGAGAAAAATAATCTCAAAAAGGAACTCAATACTGCTTACCTTGAAGAAGAAGTCTTTTGGAAACAAAAAAGTCGCATACAATGGTTGAGATCAGGGGACAAAAATACAAAATATTTTCATGGTATAACAAAAGCAAGGCGTAACCGCAATACTATTCATTCGATTCAAGATGAGAATGGAGTGTTACAACGAGGATCACAAAAGATTGCTAAGGTGGCGAATGATTATTTTCAGAAACTATATTCTTCAATTCCGGTTGCATCTAGTCGATTTGAAGAAGTGTTTAGGGGCTTTCAGAAACGGGTTACAGAGGATATGAATATGGACTTAATCAAGCCAGTGACCTCGGAAGAAATTGAGACTGCAATATTTGATATAGGTGCTCATCGAGCTCCAGGTCCTGATGGTTTTTTCCGCTATTTTCTATCACCAGTACTGGGAAGATCTCAAACCGGAAATCATTGAGGAGGTTAAAAAAATTTTTGAGACTGGAATACTCGATGAACTTTAAACCACACTCATCTTTGCCTGATACCCAAGGTATATCCACCTACTGGAATGCATTAATTTCGACCAATAACCCTATGTGATGTGATCTATAAAATCATATCAAAGATTTTGGTGATGAGAATGAAGCAGCATCTACATGGAGTAATATCAGAAAATCAAAATGCCTTTATTCTAGGGAGGTTAATATCTGATAATATCGTGGTGGCACATGAGATTTTTCACAGTTTGAAGGTGAGGAAAAGGCAAGCTAAATCTTATATGGCCGTTAAAACGGATATCACAAAGGCCTATGATAGGCTGGAATGGGATTTTTTGGAGACAACAATGAGAGTTATGGGATTTCATGAGCGTTGGATCCATTGGATTATGACTTGTATCCGCTCAGTGTCGTTTTCGGTCTTGATAAATGGTTCTCCAGAGGGTTATGTTGTTCCCCAAAGAGGTATAAGGCAAGGAAGATCCACTCTCTCCGTATCTTTTTATTCTCTGTGCTGAGGTATTATCCCATATGATGCACCAAGCGATGTTGGATAGATCCTTGATAGGGATTAAGGTTACGCTTCAAGCTCCACCCGTGAATCATCTTCTCTTTGCAGATGATTCACTTTTCTTTACTCTTGTTAATCCTAAAGCAGGACGCAGACTAAAGAAAATCTTTGAAACATATGAAGCAATATCTGGGCAGGCAATCAACTTGAGTAAATCTTCCATCAACTTCGGATCAAAGGTAGCTGGAGAGGTGAAAACAAAGATGAGAAGTATTCTTGGCATACATAATGATGGAGGTATAGGTAAATATCTAGGTTTACTTGAGAATGTGGGAAATAAGAAACTTGAAATGTTTGATTATCTCATTGAGAAGGTCAAGAAGGTCACACAAGGATGGAATCAGAAATATTTATCACATGGTGGAAAGGAAGTTTTGTTGAAAGCAGTGGCGTTAGCTTTACCCATCTTCTCCATGAATATCTTCCGATTGACAAAGGAAGTATGTGAAGAAATTAACAGTATATTAGCAAGATTCTGGTGGGGTTCCGGTGATAAAAAGGGATATCACTGGTATGCTTGGAGAAGAATAAGCAAACCAAAAAGAGAAGGAGGATTAGGTTTCCGTGATTTGGAACAGTTCAATCAAGCGTTGCTTGGAAAACAAGTATGGAGAATCCTACAAAATCTAGGCTGCTTAATGTCAAGAGTATTGAAAGCAAGGTACTTTTCAGATGGGGACATACTATCAGCTACACCAAAGAAGAAAGCATCATATGTTTGGAAATCAATCTTACATGGAAGAGATTTAATGCGCAAAGGAATAAAGTACATTATTGGAGATGGAACTCATGTTAATATCTGGTCAGACCCTTGGTTAATAGACCATCCTCCAAGACCTCCAAGAGCCCGTCATGACCATCCAGATGTGATAAGGTACATGAACTTTTCTCAGTTAATGGAAGAACATGGAATGAGCAAAAAATACGTGATGTAGTAGTCCCAGAAGATGTCGAGAAAATCTTAAGTATCAAACTATGTGCCACTGCTCATAATGATCTTTTAGGATGGCACTACAATGAAGATGGAATTTACTCTGTTAAGTCAGGTTACTGGTTGGGTAGTCATCCTCCACTTGCGGAATATGTTCCTCCTATTTATGGTGATAATGCTCTGAAGCAACGAATCTGGAAGATAAAACTCTCCCCAAAGATCAAACATTTTCTCTGGAGACTAACTTCTAGATGTTTGGCTACAAAGAGTAATCTTCAACGACGACGCATACTAAATGAAACAGAATGTCCTCGATGTTGTCAAGAAGAAGAAACATAACACCATATATTTTTTGAGTGCCCTTATGCGAAACGAATATGGAGAGCTTCTGGAATTGCTAATGTTATAATCAACAGCTCTACTTCTTCTCTGGATGCTAAAATACAAGAGTGCCTTGCAATTTCTACAAAAACTTCTCTAAATCACTTTCAGGACCTACCTATATGGATCCTATGGAGAATTTGGAAGAGTAGAAATATTCTCATATTTCAACAGACACATGTCCCATGGAATAAAGTACTTCGTCAGAGTCGAGATGATGCTCAAGAATGGGATGTTTGTATAAAACAGATGGAGACACACTCATGCACAAGACATAGCAGAACAGAAGGTCTACAAAGGAAAGAATGGGAAAGACCTGCGACATGATGGTATAAGTGTAATGTGGATGGATCTTTCATGAACACAGAATCGTGATTCAATGGGAACTTTCCAAGGAGCAGCTCAGAGCATAGGAAAGAAGGTAAATAATGCTTTTGAAAGTGAATTTCAAGCACTCATAATGGCAATGCAATATTGTTGGGCTAAAGGATATAAGAAAATCATATTTGAGGGAGATTGCAAGAAGGTTATAGATATCCTCCATAACAAAACACTACACTTTGAAGGTTATAATTGGATGCGTGAAGCCCGTCGATGGAAATCAAAGTTTGAAGACATACAGTTTAGATGGACACATCGTACCGGAAACAGAGTTGCAGACAGTCTTGCTATACGACGATTACCGCCTAATACTAATTTCCGCTTCTTTAATTATATACCGAGGTTTGCCACTAATTATTTACATCAGGACTTTGCCCAACTCATTATTAATAAAATCAGTGTTATAAAAATAAAATAAAAACAAAATGGAATCAACTATGTCTTTTTTCAATTTTCAACTTCGAGTCTTTGCGAATATTTGATCGTTGAGATGAAAATAATATTTATGGTGGTGTGGTTTCAGTTTGGGAGAATTAGGTATTTGGTTCCAATTTTTTTGTATTAAAAAAGATATTTGCAGATTTTTCACAACATATCATCCACTTACTAATTTTTAAAAAAGTTATTCTAAATATTCTATAAGGTGATACTAAATATAAATTATTGGGATTTGTATTTAATGGAAACGTCCATTTTTTCATGCAAAGCTCATCTTCATTCATGTTTAGATACTCTCACTGATAAATCGTCCATTACTAGTTTTTAAATGGTTTGGTAAAATTTTTTTTTTTGTGATTCTAATATCAAAATTTCAAGTGCAAATTCTATACAATATAAGGGGATAAACACCAATTAATAACGGCAGTGGGAGGCAGAAAAATAATTCACCAAAATCAAATTCTAAACTAGTTGAAACATGAAAGCCAGTTAAAAAAAAAACTAGTTGAAACATTATAGTACAATCGAACCAACATCAAGAGAAAGAAGAAATATAAGTTGTTCCATCTACCAATAAAATTTGCAAAGATACATATATTAAATATCGTGCATGGTTCTTTTTATGAATTTTTCTCAATCATATATGACTAAAAATCCATGTACACTAATTCGAGTAACATTGAATTTTCATAAAGGATGATAGGAACAACCAACTATCAAAACATCATACAATTGATCAAAATGATAAACACTGATCTCGTCAGCGAAGAAAGAATCGGATCGAGATGATCTGAAAAGGTTTCTTCATGAATAAGTGATCACTAAAATGAAAGCGTACGGCAGGACAAACAAAGATATTGTTGTGTAAAAAAAAAGATATTGTTGTGTGTTTATTGTGTACACAATATTTGCTTAATGAGCAGTTTTGTCTATTTAAACTTTTTTCTCTTATTTAAATTATTTAATTTATTTATTTGTGTTAATGATAGAAAAACATGAGAAAAAGGGACATCAAAAAGAAATTAGCGACAAACCTGAAAAATCAAAGATTGTAACAAAAGCATGGAAAATAAGAGAACAATTTTTTTTACAAATTATATATATCATCTCTAGTCTATTTTTTCTTCTTTTATAATAGAGAAATTCTAATGTATAGGTAAATTTTAATTTCATTGTAATCTATAATAGACTAATGGTACATTTTTTTTCTTAAAGGAATACTATTTTTGAGCCTTCATTCAAAACAAATACTATTTTTGTATTTGTATTTAGAAGTAAAATAATATTATTATATAATAAAAATATAGCATTTTCTATTATAGAGAACACAGTGGAATATATTTATGTATTAGAGTTTTTCTATTATTGTTTGCCGACAAAAAATGACTTGTTCTATTATAGATAAAAATATATATATATATATAAGTTAAAAATATTTTCAAAAGATCTGAAATATTTCACTCGGGCGTTAAGGATTTATGGGGGTTAAGAGAGTTTGAACTATATATAGTACAATAAACTGAGTCATTAAATTCAAAATTATTTAATATTTGTGGACTTAATAATACGCATAATCTTAAAATTATAAACCAATTTATGTAAATGTTCTTTCTACAGTTTGGTCAATAAATTTGATATTCAATTAAAAAGTGATATTTGGGGGAGCTTCGGTCCCGATACGATTTCGGGTTCGATTCGCGCTGGCCACCAGGGAATTAAAATTTGGGCATCGTCGACGACAGAGGATCCGCTTCGGCGAGGCCAGTCTGGACCCACTTCTGTAAGGGCAGGATATCTCTGTATAATTTAAAAAAAAAGTGATAAAAAGAATACAACTTTCAGTTTGATTCAAATGAATTTAGGGAGTAAACAAAACGCTTACATGTCTAACACCCACGTGTTAATAAATTTCAATATATATATATATATATTAACCAGTTTTCAAACCAGCATCTTATAAGTAAGTTTAGCTTTCAGTAAAAAAAAAATTACATTTAATGAAATTTACAAAACTTGACTGGAATAAACCGTAAAAAGCTAAACCAAATTTAGTCAAAAAAGGCTAAACCAAATGAGTTTCAATAAAACACAGTTTTATACCTAGAGTAAAATAAAAATGAAAATCTATAAACAAGATAAAGTAATTTAAAACATTATAAATGGTAAATATCACTTTATATAAGAAATTGCATGCATACAAATTGATAGATTGATGAGAATATAGAATTAGAAGAAATATTATTGACTCTCATGAAAAATATATTACAATACGCATATGCTTATATAGAGATGACTAAATCTAATTACTAAACTAATATGAAATATTACATTATAGATAATGATAAGTTTCATATTCTAATATATTTGTATATATCTTTAATCATGGATTTGGTCGATCTTCCTAGATCTCCATTACCCTCCCGCAAGCTCATATGTGGTAACACGTATGAGATTGGACAAATCTTCAAACTATGGTAGTAGAAGTAACTCCTAAAAATAGAATAATCGAAGGTTCGTACTTTGTAACATCGAGCTTTTCTTAAGCATAGATGTAGATGTAGAAGGTAGATAGTCACATGTATTTGAATCATCAAAATACATAAGATAAGTAGTAGTAGTTAAAGCAGCTTTAGAAGTGGTTACTTGGAAAGAAAGTAACATCGATTTGTAGTAATAAAGTACTGTGGAAGTGACAGCCTTGTTGTCGTGAATAAAACAAAGGCAATTTTAAAGAAGCGACGGATTGATTGCTTGAGTAGAAGTAGAATTTGAACGCTGCTTGATCAAGCGGCAGCAGTAGAAAGCAATAGTAGGAGTAGTAACTCTAGAGAAAGCAACACTGGTTGTGAAACAATGACCATTGTTCATGGTTGCGGAACCTACACGGCTTGTTTGGTAGAATAGTTGATATGAAATAAGTCTTCAAGTTACTAGAAGTACAATAACCATCATAAATATAAGGGTTCAAACATCTCATGATGATCTACTTAGGAGGTCCTCATGAAGGTTCACGGTTGTTTAATGTAGAAGTAATCATCGAAGCCATTAGTTATATAGCCTAACTTTTCACGTTAGGAAGAAGATCATGCTGGCTTTTTTCATTCAGTTTTTTTTTCCTTTTTTTAAGGACGAAAATAAACATGGATTAACAAACTTTGGATCTTACCTCTGACACCATGATAGATGATGAGAGTATGAAATTAGAAAAAGTATTATTGACTCTCATGAAGAATATATTACAATACGCATATGCTTATATAGAGATGAATAAACCTAATTACTAAACTAATATGAAATATTACATTATAAATAATGATAAGTTTTATATTCTAATATATTTGTATATATCTTTAATTATGGATTTTGGTCGATCTTCTAGATCTCCATTACAAATGAAGACTTAAATTTATCTTTATTAACCTACATATGCATTAAATTTTCACTGCAAATTCAGTATCTTCAAAATATTCAGACAACTTCAATATGAACTAGATGCATGAGCAAGCTTAATTTCTTCTGTCTTGTTTTTAATTTTATGTCAGCTCAGGTTGAGTATCTTAAAAATATTCAGACAACTTCAATAATCAACTTTGGTAAAAAAAAAATAATTTGAAACTGAATAAAAAAACATCTTTCTTCTGTCTTGTTTTAAATTTGTGTCAGCGGAGTAAGCGAAAACATCTTTTGAATCTTTCGTGAAATAAAAAAAATACAAAAAGGGGAAAAGAAGAAAAATGTTGAAACTTGGAAATCATGCAAAGCCACACCTCTACTTCACTAACATGTCACCGTCTTAGGTGTCCTCTTCTCATCTCTCCAACTCCAGCTATAAAGAAACCTTCGCAAAACTTTTAGTTTTATTACAAACTAAGAAAAACAAAACAAAAAAACAAAAGATCAAAGTAAAAGTAGACGCTTGCTCAATAGTCTTAATGGCGGATACGCATCGCGTCGACCGTACTGATAGGCACTTCCAATTTCAGACGCCGTATGAAGGTGGCCGAGTTAATATTCAGTTTGAAGGAGCTGGTGGTGCTGCTGGAGGTTACGGCCAGTCTGGTTATGGCCAGTCTGGTTATGGTGGTGGTGGCTACAAGAGCATGATGCCTGAAAGCGGCCCATCTAGCACCCAAGTAACGTTTTATTCACAATTTGAATTTTTGATAGATACATTTCTCAATCTTCATGCATACAAAGTTAATGAGATTGTTCTTGGGACCAAATCAGCTGAAAGGTTTTATATTCCGGAGTTGTTTTCTTGATAAACAAAGAATTATGAACATGATTTGAATCTGTAAGCTGGTGCTTACGAATAATGGTTACATAGGCCATGTATTGCTGCGGTTGTTAATTAAACTTTTTATAAAATGTCACCTAAATGGTCGGATCGATATGGTTGCACTTGCAATATATGTCTTGTTAAATCCTTGATCTTTCTTTTTTCTTTGATAATTTGATCGTATTATTTTGATTTTAAATTTAATATTGTCTTCATGAGATTCATGTTAAAATGGTTGCATGCATACTCTTGTTTTTAGTACAATAATTATTAACTGATTAACGTCATTTTTGAAAGGTAATATCCTTTTTGGTTGGGGTCCCTTTAGTCGGCTCGCTGCTTGCCATAGCCGGTTTACTTCTAGCCGGTTCGGTGATAGGGCTTAATGATCTCTATACCACTTTTCCTGCTCTTCAGCCCGGTCATAGTCCCAGCGGCTATAACCATCGGGCTTGCAACAACGGGCTTCTTGACCTCTGGAATGTTCGGTCTAACTGGGCTTAGCTCAATCTCGTGGGTCATGAACTACCTTCGTAGGACCAGGGGGAGTGTGCCTGATCAACTGGAGTATGCTAAGAGGAGAATGGCTGATGCTGTTGGCTACGCTGGACAGAAAGGTAAAGAAATGGGCCAGCTCGTACAAGATAAAGCCCATGATGTTAAGCAATATGATATTTCTAAGCCACACGATACTACTACTACTACCAAGGGTCACGAGACTACTACTCAGAGGACAGCAGCAGCATGATGATGTTCTGTTTGAGGAACAATGTATTTTCACTACGATGTTAAGTTCTTTTGTATCTTTTAGTTTTAAGTCGAGAACGGTGTCTTTGTAAGCATAAACTGTCGCCAGGGCCTGTACTTGAATGCTTAATAAGTTCTCCATCGTCTTATGTCCGAAACTATGGGTGTTTAGATGTGCATGTATAGTAATTTTATGGAAATCTCCAGATGAGGACTCGGAAACTACCTAAGTACCAATCTCTGCAAGAGGACCTCTTAATGAGTCTTCCTTTCTCCTGACAATCTACACGTATTCTCAGATTTTTCCTTATGATATATTGTCTCAATTGGACTAATTAATCACCAAAGCCCAAACGCCATTGCAAACTTCTCGCTATGTTGATTAATCTTTTCCTCTTTCACATTTCATCAACACCATGTAATACAAACTCTGTTCTTCCTCTATATCCAATTCGTTCTTCATTTTCTTTTAATCTCTTTTCTTCTGTATCCTCTCTGATACAGGGTGAGACCAAATCCCCAACAATAACATTTGAATCTTATTACCTTTTTCGATAGAGCTCCACTCTGAAGCTCTTACAAGACCTTTCTGTTTCATCAGTTCATTTTTTCTTGAAGCATCTTTCCATTGACCAGAAGCTGAATAGATGCTTGATTGTACTAACTTAAGGATGTTCGTATTATACGGATATCTAATTTTTCGATTTCTTTTGATTTAAAGAAAAACAAATATCTTATTTTCCGATTTCTGGAAAAAATTTGGATATTTTTACCTACTTTATTTAATACAAGTAACTCTAAAAATAATAAAAAATTATTTTCCAAAACTATATTTAACATAATGTAAAAAATAGTGAAATTATATGTTTCATAATTTTTGATATCAATTTTTCTAATCAACACACAACTTTTTTTATAAATCTAATGTTTATAAATATTTAATATTTTTTAAGTTAATACCTTTATAAGCAATTTTATAAATAAAATTAATATAATTATATGTTAAAATAATTATTATATGAATTATACATTTAAAACTTTATATTTAATTATATATATACAATAATTTTTATAAAAGTCTAGAGCACTGATATGGTTTTAATTCTTTTAGTATTTGTGATTTGTTTCGTTTAAAACGGATATCAAATTTATATTTTTTTTTTGCTTTGATAACTTACGGATATCCAAATTTTTTTGATTGAATCAAAATGAATAAGGAATAAAATCAAATTTAACAAATAAAATTTCAATTCCATTGTAGTTTTGCCACTAAAGATGCTTAATAGCATTATGTAGTTTTGCCATTAAAAGGTTCGGTTGGAGATTGGGCTTTGTAAAATGTCAATTTCATTGTAGTTTTGCCACGTCAAGCATTATGTAGTTTTGCCATTAAAAGGTTCGGTTGGAGATTGGGCTTTGTAAAATGTCAATTTCATTGTAGTTTTGCCACGTCAAGCATTATGTAGTTTTGCCATTAAAAGGTTTGGTTGGAGATTTTCAAACACAAAGCCCATTAAAATGGTAAACCCAAAATGAGTTCTGATTCATATAAAAATGTGGGCTCTACTAGTTGGTAATATCGTTTTGTCAGATTGGATTACTTGATTCGACCCAAACTCTTACATTTTCATATTAGAGGCGGGGTTGTCAAATTGTGGATTTAGTTATTAGAGGCTAGGTTGTCAAATTGCATTTTCATATTAACTTTCAAGTACTAAAACACACTATATATTGTTGTTTCAGTATAATAAAACCTTACCAAGCAGGGCGAGAGGTCATCTCATCTATAAAGGTGTGCACGTGGTCGGCTATTTGATATCTTAGCTATATTTGGTATTCGACTTAGTTTATACAAGTAACCAAAAAATAAAGAAAATTACTAAAAATGATTGAAAACTTGATTTTAATATAAAAGTGTATCTTAAATTTAATCAAATACAAAAATAACCTAAAAGCTATTGAAAATATAACAAACTTCTTATGAGCAAACAAAAAAGTTGTATTCAATTTTACCGTTATAACATTTTCACCGGAGAAGACTTCCATACACTTAATCTTAAAAATAATTTAATTTTTTATGAAAAATATCTATATGAGAAAAAAATTGAAATCATGTAACTATAAACATTAATAAATTATGTAAATTTAAAAATACTAAAATTGAATTAATCTTCCGGAAGTCTTCCAGAAGTCTCTCATGAAGACTTGGGAAGACTTCTGGAAAACTTGCAGAAGACTTCCTAGAACACTTCCTGGAAGACCTCTAGAAGACATCATGGAAGATTTCGAGAAGTCTTTCAGTAGTCTCCTATTAAGATGTTAATGATCATTTTGTAATTCTTTTGTTTATGGTATATCTAATGATTATTATGTGTACTCTTTTAATTATGAATTATTTTGTAAATTTGAAAAGATGTTAATAAAAATAATTAGTAAATATGTTGATGTCTACAATATTTTATTTTATATTTCAAAAGTGCTTTTCACATTATTGGAACTTCATAAAAAAAATCATTTTAACCATACTACCCAAAACAATATATTTTTTTAAATTTAGTCAAATTTATTACAAACTAAGAAAGAAGACTTATCAAGAAAACTTAGTCAAATTCACCAAAGATCAAACAATACATAAGTATCACTAGAAAAAGTTAAGTCTTCTCTTAGAAGACATCTGGAGAAGTCTTCTCGGAAGCGGGGAATTTAAGCGGGAAACATAAATTTAAGTGAAAATTGTAATTTTAAATTTCATAAAAATTAAAAAAGTATATCTTAAGATAGAAGAAGACATATTAAACCACATGACGTGATATTTTTGAAGTTACTTGACATTTTTGAAAATTAGAAAATATATATTGAAATTACTTAACAAATTTTACAAAAAAGAACGTATAAGACTTCCCTATAAGTCTTCTCACGGAAAACTTCCCTGTAAGTCTTCTCACGGAAGACTTCCCTGTAAGTTTTCTCATTTTAACTAGAAACAGTAATAAACATGAACGTTTGTAACCTCATAATTATCACTAATTAAGTTATGAATTTCACTTAAGAATCCCGATATTGACTAATACACATGAATTAACAAGAAAAAAAAATTCATTTTACGTTTTGATAAAATTGAAGTTTAATAAACATTGACGTAGAACACTTCATAAGAAATCTTTCGTTTAGGTCATTTTTGCAATTGAAAATTTATGAAAGAAGACTTCTTAAGAAGTCTACTCTACAAAAGACATCTTGAGAAGTCTTCTTTTGTAAATATTGGTTTACTTTTGATTTTGATTTTTTTTCGAAAATCTCAGAGAGACTTCTAGAGAAGTCTTCTATGATAAAAATGTTAGTTTTGCAATTGACCAAAGTTTGTAAAAAATTTGACTTTTTATAGAAGACTTCTTTAGAAGTCTTTTATGAGAAGACTTGTAGAGAAGTCTTCTTACGTTCACATGAAGTCTTCTCACTGTCGCAAGAAGTCTTCTTGGGTTACTTTTGCAATTGACTATATTTGACATTTCCAGAGAAGACTTCTTCTAAAGAAGTCTTCTATTAGAAGACTTCTAGGGAAGCCTTCTCAAATTTTATTTCTTGTAAATATTTTTTTTACTATTAATTGTCAATTGCAAAAGTAACCCACGTAGACTTCTAGTGACAGTGAGAAAACTTTATTAAACATTAAAGAAGACTTCCTGGGAAGTTTTCTATAAAAAGTCAAATTTCTGACAAACTTTGGTCAATTGCAAAATAACATGTTTATCTGAGAAGACTTCTAGGGAAGTCTTCTCGGTTCTCCCTATTTTATTTGTTAACAAAGAAAATGTAGAAGACTTCTAGGGAAGTCTTCTACAAAAAAAACATAGAAAAAATCAATTGCAAAACTAACTTATGCATTGACCAGAAGATTTCTAGAGAAGTCTTCTTCACGAACAAATCTAAAAAAAATCAATTTCATATCTTGAATTTGTGAGATGACTTGTTTAACTTCTCTAAACTCATAAAACTTCACCAAGAATGCTACCAACTCATTAATGACCAAGAATCATGAGTTTCAATGTTTATATGAACCTTACAAAATTTGAAATCAAAATCTTGAATTTTTTGGATGAATTTTGAGAGAAAGTGAAAGAGATATTGTTTGTGTGAATAACAAATGGGAAAAGAAGAGAAAAAAATCAATCTTTTGTGCATTAAGAGCTTCAATGGTTGTTCATGGTGGTTGATGTATTGATGACAATGACAATATTGTAAATACTTGATGAAGATGAGGATGATAGAGTAAAACACTCATTTTAAAAAAAATGAAAAAAAGTAATGGCATTTTCGTGAATAACTCAAAAATCTAGGGTGAATAAAAAAAATGAAAGTTCTAAAAAAATGGTGTGTTAGTTTTGCATTTGAGTTGAAATTTTGAGTCACTTTTACAAAACTCCTAAAAAATAATAATTATTCTTGATTTGTTAAAAATGAGTATTTACAATTCCAAATACTTGCTAAAAATTGACGGACTTGCAAGTTATTTACTTATTTTATTAATTCTTCTTTACGAATTAATATTACTTCAAAAATTATTATTCAATTATTTGCTAATTTGTCGAAATTAAAAACTAAAATAAATTTATTATTTATAAAGAATATATGATTATTTTCTTATATTTTAGTCAATTCAAAATATAATATATAAGAAAGAAAATTCTAATATACTTATATAAATATATCACATATTATTTATTCACTTATGAAAATAGAAATATAAATAACTTATTTGACTAAGATTTAGTAAATCATATTTTATTTATTTACAAAAACAAGCAACAAGGCAAATAACATTAATTAGTTACTTTTATTTTAATACTTGGTACTTGCATTGTACTTATAAGTAATTTGAATAGATTACTTGATGATCAATAAAGATGTCAGACGGGCAAATCCGGGTCTAAGTAGTCCAATCCGTAGCGGGTTCAACTTTTCTATGGACTGTGCGGATTGGTCCATTGTATGTTGTGGTTTATATATATATATATATAAAAAAGTATGTATGTATATCCAAGCCCGTCCTGCATAGCTAAGCTATTTTTGCGGGCTAACCCGCGGGTCTCCACTCATAATATATAAAAATATATTATATAGTTTTCATGCTAAATTGTTATTTTAGAATGAATGTGACTTATAAAAAATAAATCAATGACTTTTTCTTTTGTTAATGATATGCATTTTATTATTAAAAAAATAATGATAAAAGAACTATAGAAAAACGAGAAAGCGTAAGCAAATATACTTTACACTATTCTTATCATTTGAATTACTTAGATATAATATGTTTGTTTTAATTATCATTCAATACTTGTGTCCAGTAATTAGTAATATTGAGAATACCAAACCTATAATGAACTAAAATACAAAAGTCAAAAATCATTCATAAGCTTACTATATCAACTCATACAAAACAAGTAAAGGTTAAAATGTTGAGATAGTTGATTACAAAATTAACTTATCTGTGTTTGCTATAATAGTAGATTTTAAAATTGCTAAAAGAAACATAAAACCCAATTATGTTGTGCAAATATGAAATACAATTTTCTGTAGATGTCTTGTTTATTTTTGTGTGTTTCAGTTTTCATCTTTATTTATATTTTAAATAGCTCAAACATTTTGTTGTTATAGATAGTAAAATATTTTTTAAACATGTGTCTCAAGTTATTCATAATCTATATATTCCTTTAAAACTTTTAACTTTAAAAATTCTAAGTGAGCTAATCTGCGTCTAAGTAGACGAATCTGCAGCGGACTCAATTTTGTTTTTGTCCACGCCAGACGGCCCGTTGTGTCCAGACTCGCTTTGTTACTGGGCTGCTTGGACATAAACCACGGATTGCGGTCTATTTTGACGTCATTAATAATCGATTTGATTAGATCAAATACTCGATTTTACAAGTTAAATATCGACGAAGTAGTGAATACGAGTTAAGTATCCAGTAATGGTGTCCACTCCTACGTCTATATATTATATTAAGACTCGTCCAGGTCTTTGTTTTGGTTCAGGTATCGCAAGCAACCGCTGTGCCTAGACCAATAATTGTTTGTTTTGTTAGCCACAAACGCCACCGATTGAAAATAAAAAAAACTAAAGTAGTTGGATAGGTATGAATATATTATTTCATAGTTTGTTGAGCTTAATTTAAGATTTGACAGCAACATTAATGATAAGATTAGATGAGAATTTTATTGATCTTGTGTTTCGTCAACTAACATTGTTTAACTTATCACTCCTGAAAAACTGTGAATAAAATACTGCAATTTTGAAGTTATATAATAAAATAGCCACACATTAGATACAAAACATATTAATTGATTACTTATAGGGGAAGTTTCATATTCACCCTAAATTTAATACCACTTTGCAAATTTACTTTTAATGAATGAATATTTTTAAAAAGTACTTTAATTTTTTTGATGAAAATAAACTTACGTAATTTTTTAAATATTTATTAAAAATTTAAAAACTCAAAATCACCCATTTAACACTAAAGCCTAAACAATAATCACTAAAGTGTAAATCCAAATAGTAATATATTTTTGATAGTGTATTTTTGAAAAGTGAAACTTAGCTTATGCTATTCTTAACAATTTCTCTTGCTTATATGTGTTTTAAACATTTTTAGTTCTTAATAAATAATAATTAGGTATTGGATGGTTTTTAAGATAAATATTTCAAATTAAATTAATTTTTATTCACATATCGATAAAATATTTCACATTAATTTAAAATATATCATATTTGGTTAGTTACCTTTGTAGATAACGATTGTGTTATAGAACATTTTGTTTTCTACCATGAGGAAGTTTTATAAAAGGGATATCGCCTATTAAATACCTATCAAAAATTAATTGAAAGATTGACATATTTTCCATGTATGTGATAGTATGTATATGAAAGATCATTTTTGTTGTGTTATGAATATTGTGGTGATGTCCATATGAAAAATTCTAAGCTAATGTTCAATAGTATGTGTTTTCTTTATTAATTATATGTGATACTTATATTTTATTATTAAAAGTCATCACGTTACTGCATAATACATTATTTATTTCCTTATAGAGTTATTACGATGTTTCTTCATTTAGTGACAAGTTTAACTTTTAACACTTTATACATACACGAGTTTGATTTTTTTGACATATTAATATATGTAGGTTGTTAATTCACATTTATTCATAATTGCATATTGGCAACCTTGATTTATAACTACTAATTAAATTTATTCATTGATCACATTCACTGTTAATGAACATTTTATACGCATTTATACTTTGCATTTTATGCGATAAATAAAATATACATATTGGATTCATAGGTTAATAATTATTTACTAGATTTGATAAGATATTGCACGTTGGTTTAAAATTTAGGGCTTAGTGCATGTAATATATATGAATGCATATAATATAGTAATAAAGTGTTATGGTTGAATGCATGTAATATATTATTTACATATATGTGTGCATACAATACTGTAAAAGTCTCATGTTGAGTGCATGTAATATAGATGTAATAATAATAAAAAAATCTTTTTAGAAAACGAATTCGAGATATATAACTTGTAAATATATCTTATTAGTATTATTGTTTATTACCATTGTGTATACGAGAGTTTTAAATTTAAGGTTTGTCCTTAAAAGATTCATAAGTTTTGGAGAACAATCCAAAGAAAAAATATAATCACCTGAATGTGATTACCTAAAGCTCATTATGTGTTTTGTATCTAAAGATTACAAGACTCGAAGTCTGTAAATAAAGTCCAACTATGTTGGATGTTAAATTTTAAAAGTAAAATATTTCTGAAGAGAATATCAGTGATGCAAAGATATTAAAGAATACATACTTGTATTTTTTCTCCTTTAGACTCAGAAAACAATAGACTATTGATGTAAGATCATAAATCACATCTAGGTGGTTATAATTTGTTCTCTTGAAGAGAATTTGACACTTTGAGAAAGAAAATCCACACAAATAATATTGGTAAAGAAAATGAAAATAAAAGTGGTTGTAGACTTGAATGTGGATATATATATATAGTTATGGTCAAGGTCAAGACCAAATAGTTTCTTCTTAGAACTTATATTCTCACTTGAAGTTGAGAAAATAAAGATGGTAATTAAAAAAAGATATGATTCAATCATCTAAAGATGAAAGAAAATTATTGTGAGTACAATACAAGGATATATATAGATATATATGAATGCTCTAGAAGAGCACAAAATATTTCTCTTATTGTATTATATTTTTATAATCTCAAAAGTTATAAGGATCTAAGAAAAAAACATGACCCAAAAAGGTATATTATTGATTCAAAAATGAGATTCATTCAAGATTGATAAACTTGTAGTGTTATCATCTTGAGGGGAAGAGTTAGAGAATCTCATATTTTATAATAAGTGAAACATCTAGAAGATTTTCTAACTAAACTGAGATTGATGAATCATTCGTGAAGTAAGTCCATGAAATTTTGAGACAGTAAGGAAAAAAATTTTAAATTCATTTCAATCACAAGTATTCTTAAGTCTCTAAAAGTAATTTAGAGAATATATACATCATTTTATATATATATGTACTATACAAAAATTAGTGTAATGGAGATAAATATATAGTAAACTAGAAGTTTACAAAATACTTGGCATGAACTATTTAGACCATTTTGGTTAAGTAATGATGCAAAAAGATATTTTATGATTTATTTAGAATAGTCATTGAAGATCCAGAAGAATCATTGAAATGATTTGACATATGTTACTTGCTTACAAGATAAAAGAGTAATACGGTTTTCACCAGCCAAAGGAAGTTATTGGCATAAATAAAAGAGATGTTGGTGGACTGATCACCTACTATGCATCTTCATAATATCGGTAAATTCACTTCTTAAAATCTTTGACGAATATGGAAAATTCACTGAGATAAGTGCCAAACATTTTGAGTAACACTAGTATGCGTCAAGCCAATAAGAAATCATTAGTTCTCCCCACATTGTATTGGGTCTGAAACCAACCATTTCATCTAATAATGTTGGATGTGCGATATAAATCTCAGTTGCTCCACCACAGAGCTTTAATTTAGATGAATTTTTAAATGAGGTTGGGAATATATGTTGGATAAGAATATTCATTGATATTTAAGAATTTAGAGCCATCCCTGAAGAATTTAAGTAAGGCTCGATATGAATGCTAAAAGTGAATTAGTATTTCCAACATAAGGGGGAGAAAATAAACAGCTGAAAAATTAAATAAGTTTATATGAAATTATCATTGATCCTTAGACTAAAAAGAATGTCAAAAAAATCCAAAATATAATTCAATTAGAGCTTAGTAAAGCATTTGCCAGACACATTTACTGACCTAAATAAATAGCGATTAAGACACATATATCAGCTGTAAATGCTCCAAGAATAATTATTGTTCTAGAAGAACAATATATCAAACTGCTAGTTACGCCTGAAGCGTTGTAGATATATTGATTCCAAAGATAAGAATCCTCGTAAATGAAAAGGAGCATAAATTAACAATGGTCAAGAGGAAATAAAGTTTTTGAATGATCTCCATAAGAGATGTTAAACATGACTGAAAGAAATTCAGATACTTGAGACAATGAAGAGATCTCAATAAGTTTTGTCATGTATGAAATAGAATGGAACCGATAAGCAAATCGACGTCGATGATATCTATGCATGCAAAGTGGTTGTTGATATGATGAATGAGAAAGAGGATCATAAAACAAAGTCTGTTGAAAAGTGTACACAAAGAAATGATTGGCCAAATCAGAAATAAATAATAGACAAAGATATAAATTCTCGTGAAAGAGAAAAGTATCTGGACCAGTAGTCCGTACACCAAAAGGTGTAAACAAATGGGATATAAATGAGTTGTTGCACCAAAGGAAAATCAATATGCAATTGATTATGAACAGACATAGTCTCATGTGGTAGATGCAACTATTTTCAAGTTCCTTATTAATCTAGCAATAAAGGAAGAACTTGATTTATATGACCCAATAGAAAATGATAATCTCTGAAAGATAAAATCCATGAAAGATTGATGATATCAAAATCATGTTCCTGGAAACTCTAGCTGTTCGATAATATGTTTTATGGGATAAATATTAGAGGTTAATAAATACATCCTTCGTATTTATCTAGAGATTATATATCAATAGATTGATTTGAATATAATAACAACTCCTAAAGAGTTATAAAAATTGTATTTTGGAAGAAAACTCTTGACAATACCCTATTGTCTTTAAAGGATTTTATATTAAGGTGTTCATATATGTTTGGTCTTAAAGTACCATATGAAGTGTTATTTAAGCAAAGTTAGTAATCTTTCGTGATTGAAATATGTGATTTCATATGAAAATAAAGAAAGTCATAATAGTTTCTTTTATAATAAGAGTATGATTAACTCGTATATACAACACAAATGATTAGACAAGTGTATGTAAAGATATTTGGTTTAAAGTCCAAATACACTAAGAAACTATTGTCTATGTCAAAAGTGAATTATGGACCAGAAGTTTAAAGACCCAAGATATTATAATAGAAATCACAATAGTTCATTATGCTATTCTCAATTTCTAAGACAGCTATATTTAGCTCGAATGCATCCTGCTTCCAGGGGAAGAAATGTGATAATATGTGTGGTTGTACTCTTTTTCCTATTCATGGTTTTTATCCCACTGAGTTTTCCATGACAAGGTTTTAACGAGGAAACAAAGAATGCACAAATGATAGACACCCCAGGGGGTTATTAGAATTTCAAAGATAAAAGTCTATCACCGTTCTAAAGTCTCTAAGATCAAGAGAATCAAAGAAAATGATCAAACTGTAAGAAGATTCATGAACCATAGAAGAATGACGATATTTGTGTTCTACATGTTCGTTCAAGTGAAAACTTGACTGACTTATTCAACAAGGCGTTATACACTGCTAATTCCAAGAAGTTACTTCATCTTATCGGATTGCGTCACCTCAAAGATCTTGACGTTTGTACACGTGAGGGGAAGTAATTATGTGTTGCACCCTTTTTCCCTTAATCATGGTTTTTCCCATTGAGTTTTCTTAGTAAGGTTTTTAACGAGGCAACATCTACGGCGGAAAGCACTTTGGTACAATGGACATCAAGAGGAAGTGTTATGAATATTGTGGTGATGTCCATATGGAAAGTTCTAGATATACTTGTTCCCCACTCCAAGTTAAACTTTGTACCCAAGTCATTGTAATCCTATATAAAGGATCCATTACTCATTGAATAATACACACCAATTCCTCTCTTCTCTTCTCTACTTACAACATGTTGTTTATTTTCTATATTCAGTTTTTGATGCTGATTTTTGTATGTAATACAGTAGAAACTTTATAAATTAATACTCAATAAAGAGAAATTGCTAATAATAACATAAGTTAAGTATCATTTTGCAAAAATACCTCCAATCAAAAATATATTAACATTTGAGTTTACACTTTAGTGATTATTGTTTTGGGTTTAGTGTTGAAGGGGTGGGGTTAGGTTTTTAATATTTTAGAAATATTTAGAAATGATAATTTAGTCTATTTTCATCATAATTTAAAGGTCTTTTTGAAAATTTTCATTCATTAAAGGTAAATTTGCAAAGTGGTATCAAATTTGTGGTAAATTTACAATTTCCCACTCGATAAACTAATAAACACTACAAAATAATAAGTTTTTCCGTTCCAAGTTTTATTCAAAATATGAGACAAATCGATACAATAATAAGACAATATTTTTTATAAAATTATATATAAATGTATGGTCTCATTAAAATTATAAGTTAATAACTTATAAGTATATACATCTTATATAACTACAAACCAGCCATTATATTGTTTGTTGTATATTCAAAATGGAATTATCTTTATATTTTTTTAAATTTAATATATTTTGATGACATTTAATAAAATATATATAAATAACATTTAAATTCTATGAGACATATTTTATATTCAACAGTTAATATAATAAACTAATTTATGTGTCGAATTTCAAAAGAGTTAATTAATGTATACACTAAAATCAAATATATTTTATTATTTAAAAAAATCAATATCTTAAAATAAAAAAATATAGAGAATAAACTTTTTGTAGATTAATAACTCTATATATTGTTAACATTTTTTGTGGAGTTAAGATACAGATCCTAAATCGTATTAAATAATTTAATATGCATGATATATATGTCAAAAAAAATCCTGATTTACTAAACTATAATAAAGTTTCAAAAATTGTGTTATTGTAGGAATATTCTGGGGAATCAATTCTTAAAATTTGTAGAATGTAAACATATACACAATTTATATTATCTAAACCTGAACCGATGGTCTATCTATAAATCGGTTTATTATTATTATATGATATATATTTGCGTATAATGTTTATACACATACACAAAATATATAATTATAGATCAATTTATAGAATGTACAATTCTCAACTATAAGTTCCCAGTTGTATATCTAATATGACTACACAAATTTCTTGATGTGCAATTGAGTTCGTGGTTTGTTCGATGATGAAATAAATGTTTCATCTGGTCAAATGTATTTGAAATAAGTAGATTATAAACCAAATATTATTCACCTAAATTGAAAATGTAGGTCTAGAATCAGAGTAAACGTGTTTTTTTATTACTTATCATTTGGTTAATTAATGATAATAATAAATGAGTATGTCAGATTAATACTTATTACCTAGTAGTGGCTTTAGATATAAATATTTAGGTAGTTTAAGGGTTAATTTATATTTATACTTCAGTTTTAATAGACTAGATTAATCTAATTTAATTTTGTGATGTTCCATCATGATGTGCATATCTGTCATATCTTCCTCTGCCATTACATCACATTTTTCCTCTGCCATATCCAACTTTTTCACCATCTTCCACTATAAAAAATTGGAAAAAATCTTCAAAAGTTATCAGATATTTTGAAGAACATATGATGGATTCCAATTGTTCCTATTTCGACAAAATTTCGATGACTGTAGCCGAGATAAGAATTCATCGACATTTCGTCATATATTATTCCAATTAATATATTACAAAAGTTTAAGATGTTATGTATGAAGAATTGCAAGACCTGTTACAAATGGTTGAGAGAATAGAAGTGGATGAATTAATTTCTTAGGTTCAAATTGTTAAAGAATAAATTATTCAATGCAAATCTGAACTTAAATCAAATATGAAGTATATGCTCTTGTTTTGTGTTTTTGTATTGTAATCATGTACCACCTGATGCATGGATGAAGGCAACAAATAAGATAGTATTATGCTTGTTGTATGTTTTATGAATGTAAAATCTTTAAGATTATTTATGAATGTAAGACCTTTTGAGATTACTTTATTAAATAGTAAACACAATATATGAAATATGTGGATTACAAGACAAACAAGTGAAAGTAACATGATAGAAAGTAAAGGAATTGTATTACAAGCTGAAAATAAAAAAAGCGACTAAGATACAAAAAATATAAAGCCAAATTGAAAATCAACGTGTGTTGAGCCATCTTGACATTTAGGCTAAGAAATTGAATCTGCCTCTAGAAATAAAATCAACCACTAAAACAATTAAAATAACAATTAAAACAACCACAAAATCAAGCAAGAAAGCTGATATTTGTTGGTCGGCCTTTTAGACGTTGCAGGAGAAGGTGTAATCTGGTTAAGACATCTTGTCTTGTTATGTCCTTTTTTTTTGCAGTTGAAACATGTTCCAACACGACTATGGCAAGAGTTAAGTTGCTCTGTTTAGTTGTAGACTCATGAAGCCCTTTCTTCCTCGCATAATTATTAGACTCACTACAAGAAAACTCGTCCATTACTAGGACGGGTTTTCCTAGTAAATGGCCATTTACTAGAAAATTACGAGGAAACGCGTTTTCTCGAAACACGTTCATCGTAAAGCCTTTTTCCTCGTAAGGTCGTAGCGAATTTACGAGGAAACTTTTCCTCGTAAAGGCGTGGGTATGTTTTCCTCGTAAGCTCCTCGTAGGTTTTCCTCGTAAGATCGTAGTAAGATTTTCCTCGTAAGGTCGTAGTAAAGAATTACGAGGAACTTACTAGAACCTGTTACGAGGATATTACTTGGAAACTTTACGAAGATATTGCTTCGAAATGTTTTTTTCCCTATTAAAAAAAATAAATTATAAATATAATTATTTTATTTTTTTAAAAATTTAAAAAATCAAATTATAAATAAAAACTAAAAAAAAAAATATTTTATAAATAACTTAATAATATACAAAAGTTTTAAAATTCATAATATATAATTAAAAATAAAAAAAAACTACGGATGCTGGTCGTGAAATTGCTGAACGAACTCGTCGTCCTGGCTCGGGAAATCCTCTCCATAGTTGGTGGCCGGCTGTGACTGTGATGGTGGATGCTGTTGGGTTGGAATCCCTCCGCGTTCCCGTCTCTGACGCAACATCTCCTCCAAATGCGGGTTTCCACCCGCCATAATCTCGAGGACATCAGTGAGAGAAGTCACATGCTCGGTGAGCGAAGAAAACTCCGAGCGTAGCTGAACATTAACATCGTGCTGCTCCTGATGATAAGACGATGTCGCTGCAAGGACATCGTTAACCGAGCCAATCCCGATGATACGCCCCTTTTTCCTAGGGGCGACCTGTAAATAAAAATATTAATAACATTAAGAAATTTTTTAAAAAATATTAAAAATTAATAGTAAAACCAAATTATTTACCTCCTCGTAAATCTTATCCACTTCAACAGTGGATAATATGACTAGAGTCCCAGTCTGCTGAGTCAGCTGGGTCTGGCGTTCGTCAACTCGGGCAACAACCTCGTTGTAGATCCGCTCGGAAGCAGGATCTACAAACTGCCCAGCCTTGTTCCGGTGGGTCCTCTCGTAAAGGTCTTTCAGAGATGGAAGAACTCATGTCTCCTTAGCCTAAAATTAATTTGGAATATTCAAATAAAATAAAAATTAAATAGGTATTAAAAATCATCTTACCATGTCTAGACGAATTCCCGCGTGAGGTTTTTGACCCGTGGTGTGAAGCACCTTCGTGTTGCCATGCTCGTCTTTGGTCATGCGGTTCCCGAAGTTTGTGTTGGAGGTTCTGACCGAGTCCGGCAACTCCTAATAGCTGATGAGGCCATCCCACACTGTGGTTGTGAGGCAATCGAGTTTCCCGGCCCCGTAACCATCCACCTGATTTTAAAAAAAATAGAATATAAAGTCAGTATATAATATTTTTAAAACTATATATATATATTATAATTTATAAATCTATACCTGATAGTCGCCCTTCCAGTTGTAGACCATGTCGAGCAATCGTGCTCTTGCCTTGGCCTCAAACTCCTTCTTCACCCGCTGGTGAATCCCAATAGACCAACGATACTTTTGCTGTAACCAGAAAAAATAAAAGACGGATTAGTTCAATAATATTAATAATTTTAAATAATTAAAAATAAATTAACTAATTAAACTTACAGCGAACGATTTGAACCACGTCTTTTTTGTGTGGCTCGCCGTCATCTTCCTGTTTGGAGCTGGATCGGGAAGGTATCCCTTAATACAGTCCGAGACGCTAGATCCGACACAATTGTCAACACCAAACCTGGAAAGACACAAAATAAATCATTAATTAAATTAATTCTAAATATTTTGTTAATTAAGAAATAAATTAAAAAAACTTTTTAAAAATTAAAACATACCATAATACGTTTCGGCCGTCCCGTCGGATAGGATCTAACTCTGCCAGCCCTTCTCTGCCTGGAAGGGCCAAAATATCCTCCACCGTGTACACCGCAAATGGTGCGTTCGGCGGCACATCCAAATTGGGATGAACCCCGACCGGTGGAGGAGGAGGAGGAGGAGGATGTGGTTCCCGGGATGCCGTAGAAGCTCCCTGAGTCTCGGGAATCGAAGATGAACCGGGAGCTGACGAAGATGAACCCGGAGCATCCTGACGCCCAAACATATCTCCGTAGTGACTCCCCTCGAGAGACGACGTCCTCCTACCAGCAGCCTTAGCAAGCTTGCTCTGTCTATGCATCTATATTTTAAAAAAAAATAAAATCAAAACATTAATTCCCCGTATAATTTAAAAAAACACAAAATAAAAGTAAACCAACCTAATCTAAATTCCCTAAACTAACCACCTAATCTAAATTCCCTAATCTAATCACCTAACTACGAATTAGAGAGTACCTTTAGAGGATTTAGAGAGAAGGTTACTAGCAAATGAGAAACTGGATTGCTCGAGTATATATAAGGAATTTTGTTTCCTCGTAAAGCCCTAGTAATTTTACTAGGACCTTACGAGGAAATAGCTATGCCCGTGTTTCTATTTCCTCGTAAGGTCCTAGTAAGGGTGTTACTAGGACTTTACGAGGAAAAGCCTTTACGAGGAAATAGCTAGGCCCGTGTTTTTTTCCTCGTAAAGCCCTAGTAACACCATAATAGAACATTACGAGGAAACAACTATGCCCGTGTTTTCTATTACTAGGGCTTTACGAGGAAAGGGTTTATAAATCCCTAAACTCGAAACCCCAAACCCCAAACCACAACTTCCTTAACTTATCAGTTTGTAAAGTTTGTTTTCGTTGAACAATCATATGTCCTCACCCCTGTTGACCACAAATCTTTCAACTCTTTTATCAGTGGTTGTAGAAAAACGTCGAGAGATCTTTTTGGATGTTTTGGACCAGGTATTAATATGGTCATGAATATAAACTCTCGTCGCATTCACATCTCCGGTGGCAAGTTATACGGTGTAAGAAAGACCGGCCACAATGAATATTGTCTCCCAGACATTCCAAATGGACTAAATCCATCAGTGCATAATCCAAGATACACATTCCGGCTATTGCTAGCGAAATGTGGATGTACATTGTTAAAATGTTTCCAGGCTCTTGCATCTGATGGATGAGTCATCTCTCCATCCGTCTGAGTATGTTCGGCGTGCCATCTCATCCCTCCAGCAGTCTCCTCAGATTGGTACAATCTTTTCAATCTGTCTGTGATTGGTAGGTACCACATCCTTTGGTACGGTACCCTATTACGGCCTCGACCTTGCTGTTTGAATCGTGGCTTTTTACAAAATTGACATTCTTCTAACTTCTCATCATCTCCCCAGTAAATCATGCAGTTGTCGATGCAAACGTCTATCATCTCCGAGGGCAATCCAAGACTATATACCAATTTCTGAATCTGATAATAAGATTCAGCAGACACATTGTCTTCTGGCAAATACTCTTTAAACAAGTTTGCCCATGCATCCATACAATTTTCAGGTAGATTGTGATCAGTTTTAATACTCATCATTCTAGCAGCCAACGACAATTTAGACAGACATTCTCTACAACCACTGTAAATTGGCTCATTCGCAGCATCTAACATTTCATAAAACTTTTTTGCATCTAAGTTAAGTTCTTCAACTTCATCATCATCATGAGTTACAAAGGCATCACCTACCATATCATGAACCCTTTCACAATCTACCATTTGTTCCTCTTGGTGATGATAGCTATTACTACTGCTACCTTCATTACGCAAATGCTCAACCGGTTCAATCTGAAAATTGCTATTACTACTGCTACCTTCATTCCTACAACTAGCATCTTCTCCATGTTGATACCAAATATAATAATATGGCATGAAACCTCTATTTATTAAATGCTTCCAAACATTTTCACGAGGGCCTAATTTGGTATTGCAACATTTCCGACAAGGACAGAACATCTTACCACTTTCCTGCGTGAGTGGTGTAGAATCTGCTTGATGCATAAACGTCTCCAACCCTTCGAGAAATTCTTTCGTCACCCTCCCGTTATTATCTCTGTGTGAATACATCCACTTCCGCAACTCGAAAATATTTCTCGGACCGGACATTTTTTTTGTGTTTGATCAAGCTTATAGCTGATTTTTTTTTTGGTGTGTTTCAAATGAATCACATATTGTGGTATTTATAGGAATTTTCGAATCTGAGAATTTACTAGGAAATTGCTAAGAAAAGTAGGTACAAAACACGTTTTTGATTTAAATTCAATATTTTCTATCCATTTCCTCTTACTTTCGTAGTAACAAATCTATTCCTCCTAATTTCGTAGTAAACTATTACTAGGACTTTACGAGGAAAGAAGATACTATGAGTTGACGAGGAAATGACATTTTCCTCGTAAGAGCCACGTAAGCTTACTACGAGTTTACGAGGAAACCTTTTCTCGTAAGTTTACAAGAACTTTACGAGGAAAAATGGTTTCCTCGTAAAATCGAAGTAAACTCGTAGTAATTTTACGAGAAACTATTTTCCTAGTAAATTTTCCTAATAAAAACTTAGTTTTCTTATAGTGATTGTTTTTGTTATCCTCAGATGATGGAGGTAAAATAGGTAGTCGACCCAACTTTTTCCAAATAGTATTCTGTCTTCATAGAATATGTAAGAAAGCGTGTTTGAATTCAATAACACTTTTGAATGTCAAGATAGCCTTCTAATTTCTCGCATATTGTCACATTATTCAATTTAGGCTCATTCTCTGCTTGTCCATCATCCATATCCACTGTCTCTTTTGATCTCTATGTATCTTCTTCGACAACAACTTCACAATCATCTCCCTTTAGTTTTTCACTATCTCCATATTTCATAATCTCTTCTTCATTCTCACCTTCTTGACCACCCGATTCAACATTTTTTCTCTATGAATAGGCCCATTAAAAACATACTCAAATTCATAATCATAAGAAAAGAAAAGCTTTAAACTCAAAAAAATCAATGTTATATTTCATGATCTGTTGTAGGTTTTGATACAATTTTGTTGTGGGTTTTGATGTAGATTGTTTTCCGTTTAATTGTCCTTCAACCGTTGATGGCTTCCTTTGAGATGGAGACCTTCAAAATGAAAGCTTTCTTATCATCATTTTTTCATTCATTTTTTTGAGTCAGTTTAGGATTTTGATTTTGGAAAATAGAAGACATAAACTTGAAAACGATTAGTAAAAGAGGAACCACGAAATTTTCTTAACGTCTCTGTTTAGTGTTAAACATTAAAGTTTAATTTTGTAAATCCAATACAAATTTAGGAAATTATTTTGCGAGAGTTGATGATAAAGTTGTAGCAATAGTTCTAGAAGTAGTATGCTGCAGAAGCTGTATGCTTTTATTTATGTACTTAATAATGTGATTAGTAAATCAATAAATAATTAATATATAAAATTATCATAAAAATAATATATAGTAAAAAATTATTTATTAAATAATATACATATGTTTATAAAATAGAAATATATTTTATTTTATCTTTTTGTTATTAAAAGTAATGAATTATAATTGCTATACAAATTAAATTATATCTAAATGTGAAATATTACTTTTAATGTTAAAAGCATTTTTAATTGATTTTTGTAATATATATATATATATAAATTTTAGATATAAATATAATTTTTTGATATTAAGTATATTAATTACATAATTATTTTTAAAATCTTAAAATTTTATATACTAATGCTCTTTCAAAAGAGCCATATAAAAACAGGTCGACGAATTATTTCCCCACGAGAAGTATCGTATAGCATCAGATTCCCACCAAACTATGATCTAGTGTCAAATCTCCACGATTTGAAAGTTATAAACTTGTTTCTCCACGAAATAATAATTTTGAATGTATTTCTCCCTGAACCGATGCTTTGAAACTTAATTACCCATAGACCATAGTTTTATTTGGTTTATTATTAACCAAATAATTTAAACTAGCTAAACCAAACCAAAATTTAATTAAAACATTTTTATTAAAGAATATTGTTTATTTCTTGTTGAAATTTCAAAATATAGATTTTTTTTAATTCAAAAATATTTCCTAATTTTTTTAATATTTTTGTGTTTTAAACAAAATTAAAATACAAAATTACATCAAGATTTTATATTTACAAAATTTAATAAAATTACAATGAACAAATAAGCTTATTAATTTTTGTATTTTTGAAATTTGAAAGCAAAAAATTAAAATTTTATAAAAGTATGTGTCAAAATCTATGTTTTGTTGAATTTTGAAGTAAATCAAATTTTCAAAAAAAGAAATAGATTTTTTGACATATATTTTTATCAAAATTTGATTTTTTCTTTCAAATTAAAAAAAGAACAAATTTAAAAAGCTTATTTGTTCATTGTCATTTTATTAACCTTTATAAAAATGAAATTTTGATGTAAGTTTTTTCTTTTAAATTGCAGAAAACACAAAAATATAAACCTAATACAATATTCATTTATAAAAATTGTTTAAAATGAGTTTTAGTTTGGTTTAGTCGGTTTAAATTATTTGGTTAATAATAACCAATTAAAACCACGGTCCATGGGTAATTAAGTCTTGAAGTATCGGTTCGGGGAGAAATACATTCGAAATTGTTAATTCGTGGAAAAATAAGGTTTGTAACTTTCAAATCATGGAAATTTGACACTAGTTCATAGTTTGGTGAGGATCTGATGTTATATGATACTTCTCGTGGGGAAATAGCTCGTCGACCCTATACAAACATTAAGCAAAGAACATTTAGAGAGCACTAACATGCTATAAATGTTTTTCTAAAAACTGTTGTTTAGATAATAAAGAACATAATGATTATACTAATGTTCTGTCAATCAAACACGAGAATTGATTTGTCAATATGATATACTTGATTATTAAACGATCAATTTTCCCTTGGGATTATTATATTATGCTAATGTTCGGCTCCTAAAAAGTAAAAAAACTGTGGCCCGATGCACTTTTTTAATAAATGGTTGATGAAGACTGAAACCGTTCGAGTCTTGGGTCAACTGTTCTTTATTCTGAATAACAGCGGGCAACCACTATCCTCGCCTCTTGAAATATTATTTAACCAATGATTATGGTTCTTTACTGAAGGCTTTTGTGCCTCTTCGCGGGCTTCATGGGCTTCGGTTACTTTTTGGGCTTCTCGATATTAAAGCCTACAAGAAAGCATAGACTTAGGTTGATAATTATGTTTTCCTATATGATTAAGGATTAATTTTAATCTTAATTATAAAAGGGGTTACATATTTATGCCAGTATAAATAGATAGCTTAGTGCTTAGGTTTAGGCTAAGAAAAAACATAAGTTCTCTCTTGTGGTTTTAAGCACGTGATTAGTGCAAGCTTTAATAAAATCATAGTTGATTCTCTTCAAGTGGTATCAGAGCCAGGCTAAACTAGATCCAAGAACAGAGATCGAGGACAAGATTCAATAAAGCTACCAACAAGAATACTTATCTGGTGTGATAAAAGGATTTCCGCCCGTGTGACTTGAAGCTTGAAGATCACGGCACACAACATCAACCTGCAAACAAAGGAACAAAAGTTTTCAGGTTAACAGAGAGATGGAAGCAACTTCAGGAAAATTTGAAGTAGAAAAGTTTGATGGAAAAGGTGACTTTGGTCTCTGGAAATACAAGATGCTATGTCAGCTTGAGATTATCGGGTTAGGGTCAGTTCTTAAAGAGAAAAATACTGCTACAGATGCTGATGATGGTGGACAAAAAGACTCTAAACCTGATCCTAAAGAGCAAGACCGAGAACTACGAAACAAAGAATTTGATCAGAATGTGCCTATCTGACCAAATTCTTTCGCAAAGTCATGTATGAACAACAGCATTAGCTATGTGGAAGGCTCTAGAAGCCGAGTATCAAACCAAGACGTTACCTAATCGAATCTACATGAAGCAAAGATATGCAGGTTTTAGAATGGAAGAACACAAATCTATTGAAGAAAATTTGGATGTTTTTCTAAAGCTTGTGGCTGATCTAGCAAGTCTGGATATTAAGATCAGTGAAAGAAG
Source organism: Moricandia arvensis (assembly GCA_905132765.1). Taxonomy (NCBI): domain Eukaryota; kingdom Viridiplantae; phylum Streptophyta; class Magnoliopsida; order Brassicales; family Brassicaceae; genus Moricandia; species Moricandia arvensis. The sequence continues at coordinate 185 of CAJHQP010006589.1, read as the reverse complement.
ATCAAGCTATTCAAATATTGACGAGCCTACCAAAGAATATGAATCCTTAGTTGATGCCTTAAAATACGGCAGCGGAAAGGAGACATTAACAGTCCGAGATGTTACAAGCTCTACTTATTCTAAAGAAGTCGAATTAAGAGAGGAAGGATTACTTAACAGATCTAGAAGGTAACTCCGAAGGCCTG
>CAJHQP010006588.1:0-37243 GCA_905132765.1 Moricandia arvensis | reverse complement strand
AAGGAGCTTGATCATGTAATACCTTTGTAGGAGTTCGGTTGATGAGATAACAAGTTGTAGCCACAGCATCACTCCAAAATCTCTTGGGAACATTTGCTTGAAACTTTAAAGACCTTGCTACTGCCATGAGATGGCGATTCTTCCTCTCAGCAACTCCATTTTGCTGAGGAGTGTAGGGCCAACTGGTCTGGTGAAGGATCCCATGTCGAGCTAAGTGATCCTTGAATGCATGACTTGTGTACTCTCCTCCATTATCTGATCTAAAAATTTTAAACTTAGCATGATAATGGTTAGTCACATAGGATTGAAAGTTCTTAAATGCATCAAGGACCCTATCTTTTGATGGAATGAGTGTTAACTAGGTGTATTTAGATTTTTCATCAATGAATGTTACAAAATACTTATGATTATCCCTTGATATGCAAGGAGCAGTCCAAACATCAGAATGAACTAAATCAAAGTACTTCTCATAAATAGTAGATTATCTTGGAAAAACAGTCTTACAATGCTTGCCTAAAATGCAAGCTTCACACTCATTATTTTTGAAAACAACACCTGGTAACATTAATTTCAAAGCTCTAACATGAAGATGTCTTAGTCTAGCATGCCACAAAGCATTCTTATTTAAAGCAGAGGAAACATTAGTAAAAGAACAACTAAAATCAGAAACATGATCAAGCTCTTCCTATTAGAATGAAGAAGAAAAATGCTAGTGATGGAGTTCACACTGGCATGTCTCAGGAAAAGGGGTGTAAATTCTTAACCATGAAGAATTTGACCATGAAACCAATTGTCCTACATTCTACACTCATCAAGGGCACGCGGCGAATTGGAATCAGTCCAAAAAGAGTTATGGTTTGGAAGTTACACCAGTTACAAGTTGCAGGTGTTCTGCTGCCCGCTCAAGCAAGAGTGATTTAATCTAGAGTGGCTTGGAAGGCAAGGAAGCTGAGAGGCTTTCTCAGCTCAACCTGAGCACGCCTAAGAGAGCTTCTAGAAGGGGATTTGAAGTTCAAATGTGGATCTACAAGTTCAAATTCAAATTGGAGTTGTTGGAAGTGGATATTACTATTCCAAACCCAATTATGATGTTCTTGTCTCCTTGTCCCCTTTCATGCAAGTTTAAACTCTATATATGTGTTGTATCTTGATTCTGAATGAAGTAAGTAAGAAGAACAAGTTTCTCACTCTAAATTCGTGGCTCTCTCTCTCTTGCTTGTGTTTAATCAATATTTACAATGTAAGGAGTTAAGCATCATGGTTTAGAGGCTACCTTAGCTCTTCCTCTCTTAAGGCAGCCTAATACTTGTTAAAATCACCTCTAAACTCTTTATTAATCTTCTCTTACTCTAGCTTACTGATTCTATCTCTTTTTAGTCTTAAGTACACAAACTATAAGTGTTGTGTTACTTCACAAGGATAGATTCATACTAGAGATAGTTTAATTCTAGTTCTTGTATCAATCTCACAGCCACTTTATCTTGTTAGATTTAGATGGTGTGTAGAGTGTTTTGCTGAGAGGATTCAATCACAAGTTGATTGTCTCTTCCTTGTAGTTGTGAGTTCTTGTTGTTGGTAGAAGGGAATTTAGTCACAAGTTGACTGAATACTCTCTTGACATGAGACAAACACTCATGAATTCTAACACTTCCAGCATATATAACTCGCCCTTGATAACTCCTTTTCCAATCATCTTTTGGTTCTCAATATCCTGAAACTCAACCTCGTTAGGACTGAATATCACCTTGTAATTGAAATCATTAGTGCACTTCTTAACAGATAACAAGTTTGAAGTGAATTCAGGCATATGTAAAGCTCTTGAGTTCTTTCTAAACAGTTTTAGATTTCCCACTCCTCTAATAGGAATCTTATTACCATTAGCGATCATGACATGACCATTATTTGGTTCAATGTCTTTGATCAGATTGGTGTCACTTATCATGTGATGGGAAGCTCATGAGTCTACTATCAATGGTTTAGATGAGCTATTAGCAATGTGACAAGTAACTTCAGAACTAGAACAAGTAAGACTTTAGCTGTTCATTTCATTCTCTATTGTCCTACCGGTTCTATCAGTCCTAAGCTCATTCACATTTCCTAGCTTACTAGCAATTATTGAAGCACCAAGAGATACCCATTAAGGTTACCAAAGGTGTTACCATTCTCCTTAAGCATTTTGATGAGAGCTTCAATGTCAGACCTCCCTATGTAGTCCTGATCATTGTTTCTGCTAGTGCTTCCTGTGAAGGCAACCAGGGACTTTCCTTCACTTGCCTCCCTCTTATCACCCTCGGTTGTGTTGCTTGAGCTGGCAGTAGTTGAGCCCTCCGAGATATGAGCTCTAGCTTCCCTTTCCTTCATGAACTTGGCGGGCTAGAGATGTGGGTGGAGAATCCAACACTGACTCTTCTTGTGGCCGTGCTTCTTGCAGTGATCACAGTTACCATTAAACATCCAGTCTTCATACTTGTTGAACGCTGCCTTGTTTTCCATTGGAGTTTCAGCCTGATCGGTTTGAGCAGCTTGGTTAGCCAAGGTAAGCTCCCCCTTACCTCCAAATAGACCTATAGAGCCCTGCTCCTTTTGTATCTGAGCACACACATCTTCCAGAGATGGAAGCTTCTTAGCTCTCAAGGTATGCTAGATGAGGCTGTTGTAGGCAGGGTTTAGGGTGAGCAGGAGCCCGAAGACCTTATATTGCTTACGCCTTTCATTCAACTCATCAGCATCAACCGTGTTTGGTCTCAGCATCTCTAGCTCGGACCAGAGTGCTCGGAACCTCACAAGATGCTTAGTGAACTCCATATCCTCTTGTAGCAACCCATTGATTGCTCTCTTTACCTCAAACACTCGGCTAAGGTTTGAGATGTTCCCATACACTTTCTTCAAGGTATCCCATAGATCCTTTGCGGTTTCACAGTAGCTATAAGCTTCCATGATAGGAGTCTCAAGGGATCCTTTAAGTAGTGTCATCACCATCATGTCTTCTTGCTGCCATTTCTCCACCTCACTTGTGGCACTTGCAGATTCACCTTCTTGAGTAATGAGCTTAGGAGCTTCACCAGTTGTGATATGACCCCATAAACCCTTACTTCCCACAGGAGTCTTCACCAAACAAGACCACAACAGATAGTTACTCCCCTTGAGAGTAACCGGAACCTTCATGCTAACACTATCCATCTACAACCAGCTTGACTTCAACAGCTTGGAAACAAGTAGATCTATACTTTAGAACACGGATGAACCAGAACCGAGAGAAAAGGTTGAGTCTTTGAAAGTAAGAACGTGAAAGACTCAAGCTTTTACACCACACAAGCTTCAAACTTCAGTCTTCTACCCGGATCTTCAAAGAACAGCCTTGGATCTTCAACAAGCTTCAACCTTGATCTCCTTCAACTCGATGAACACATACCCAGATCGTGATGAACCAGGCTTTGATACCATAAGACCTTTTGATATCTTAGTAGAAATGTAACCAGAAAGAGATTAAGAATAGATTTAGAAAGGAAAAGACTTGGTTTAGATTAAACGAGAAGAGAGATTATGAGAGACTATGAAGAACATCTTGAGACTCGAAAACTTAGAAAGAACTGTATGCTTTATTCATAGAGAGAGTCCGGATTATATAGAGAGTATTACAAGGGTTTCGTAAAGCAAATAGAGGGCAGGCATGTGTACAGGATAATAGGCGCATCCCATGGTTCAAACGAGTGGCTCTGGTGGTAGATGCCAATGGCATCTTGACTAGATGCTCCTCACTTTACAGCTTGCCCTGGCTGGTAAACTTGACTGAGCCTTATCCACAAACGGTAAACTTGGCGCCTAAAGCTTCAAGGTTTACTCGAACCAAACCTTCTCTTCCACTCCAAGTAACTCACTCGTTCTTCTCATGGTAAGTATTCTCCTTTTACCTTTTTCACCTCAGTAACTTTTGTTGTACGGACCAAGTCTTATCCGTACAACCTGCCCTATTTTTGCACATTACCAAAACATGGTCTAATGACATTTTGGGTCGACCTTGTACGGCCTTGTACAGACCAGGTCGACTCAAACCCTTCCCTTTTCTTCCTTCTCTCTATTCAACACAAAATAGATACCTCAACTTAACACTTCTAAGTACTCTCCTTTTGAAATTGGTTATGGGTTCAATCCCACCTCTCCTTTGGATCTAATGCCTTTACCTGAGTGTGAAAGGGTTAGTTTGGACGGTAAGAAGAAAGCTGAGATTGTCCAGCAAATACATGAGAAGGCTAGACAAAACATTAAACAGAAAACTAAGTACTATGAGAAGCAAGCCAACAAGGGAATACGTGTGCAGCTCTTTGAAGTTGGTGACAAGGTTTGGCTTCACCTAAGGAAGGATAGGTTCCCAAACGAGAGGAAGTCCAAGCTGATGCCAAGAATTGATGGACCCTTCGAGTTGCTCTGATACCACATGACACGACCCTAGGATGCTGCTTTGGTTGATGGGAGGATAGATCTTTGCAAGAAGGAATCAGAGACTCAAGTTCTTAAAGGTGTGAGGAATGAATGGTGACACAAGAGGGATGAGAGAACTCTTGATACTCCTAGATGAATAGCTCGGATATGACACACCAAGATAACCACCCTTAAAGTCTGGATGTTACACACCAGAAGACACCTGACAAGCTTTTAGAGAGAGAGCCGTCAAGAGAGGACAAAAGACTTGATAATAGATTGCTTGAGTACAATAGGGTTTGCGGAAACCCTTAAATAAAAGAAACCAGAGAACAAGCTCTCTAGGGTTTCGAAAACATAATATGAAAACTATAGTTTAAAAGATAACATAAGCTAAAGATAAATGAGCTTCTATTAGTCTTGGGCCGAGATAGGGCGTAGGTGATTTGTAAGACAAGTCGTGGCCTCGTTAAAAACCTTCCTCCGGAAAACCTCGTGGGACAAAACCAAAAGCAAGGAAAAGAGCACACACCAAATGTCTTGCCTAAACACTAGCTCAGCTTGATGTAGAGATAGCTTGAATGGTGATCAAGATATCTCGGATCAAACCTTGTCCAAGACTTTCTTCTTGTTGTGGATGTGAAGTGAGTAATCCTACAACAGTCTCCTTAAGTTTCTTGGCTCTGGAACGGGTCATGGGACCTTCTCGAATGGTCAAAGCATCATCATGATGCGCCCCTAAGATGCTCTTTGGTTGATGGGAATGGATAGATCCTTGCAAGAACGAATCAGAGATTCAAGTTCTTCAAGGTTTGTGGATTGAATGGTGACACAAAAGGGATGGAAGATCTCTTGATACTCCTAGATGAACAAATCGGATATGACACACCAATTTAGACACCCTTAGGTCTCTGGATATTACACACCAGAACTCGACACATTTTCTAGAGAGAGAGCCGTCAAAGTGAAAGATAACTTGTTGATTAAAAGATGGATGGCTTACAATAGGTTTTAGGGACCCTTTAAATAAAAGAAACCGAGAACAAGCTCTCTAGGGTTTCAGAAATAAGCAAAATGGAAAACTATAGTTTAACTTTAACATATGCTTAAAATAACATAAAAATGTAAAATTCTTTTAGACTTGGACCGAGATAGGGCCTAAGTGATGTGAAGACAAGTTGTGGCCTCGTTAAAAACCTTCCTCCGGAAAACCTCTTGGGACAAAACCAAAAGAAAGGAAAAGAGCACGCACCCCATATCTTGCCTAGACACTAACTCAGCTTGATGTAGAGATGGCTTGAATTGTGATCAAGACATCTCGGATCAGACCTTGTCCAAGACTTTCTTGTTGTGGATGTGAAGTGAGTAATCCAACAACATTCTCTTTAAACTTCTTGACTCTGGAACGAGTCATGGGACCTTCAGGAATGGCTAGAGCATCATCACCAGGTTGCTGGTGCAATGTGGCTTCATGTGGCTCATCTAGACTCTCCTTGTTCTCCTTAGTGATCCGGTCCATGATCACATCACATCACCAGGCTGCTGGTGCATTGTGGCATCTTGTGGCTCGTCTAAGCCCTCTTTGCTCTCTTTAGTAATCTGGTCCATGATCACATCAGTTGGTGTTTCCTCATCATCTGTAGACTGACCTTCATGCACCACTGACTCTTCTCGTGGCTCATCTTGATCATGAGACACTGAGCTTCCTTGTTGTTTCTAAGTTTGTATCCCCCCCCCCCTCAGGTCAAGGTGAGTAACCTCAACAGCTTCAGTATCCGGTTCTTCAGTTACTCCATTTGTTGGAAGGTGGGTTTCTTGTCTTATCTCTGGCTCAGTTACAACCCTCTCTTCTGGTATGCTGATGCAAAGACTTTCCATAACCCTCTTTAAGTTTTCTGCTCTATCTGAGGCTGGCTGGGACAGGTTCTTGACCTCATCCTAAATATTCTCATCATAGTAGCCTCTGGACTCAACAAACTTCACATCTCTAGAGATAAGAACCCTCCTGGTTTCTGGTGAATAACACTTGTATCCTTTCTGGTGAGTTGAGTAGCCAATGAACATGGCTCTTGTACTTCTTGGGTCGAGTTTGTTCCCTTGTTCTCCGTGAATCAAGACAAAGCAAAAACAACCAAATACCCGAAGGTGATCTATAGAAGGTCTATGTTTGTTTAGTACCTCATGAGGAGACTGATCTTGTAGAACCTTGGTAGGTATCTTATTGATAAAGTAACAAGCTGTCATCACAACATCTCCCCAAAACCGCTTAGGAACATTTGTATGAAACATCATGCTCCTGGCTGAAAGTTTGAGAGAATCTGAGTGTAGAGTGTGAGAATGAGAGACTAAGAACATGATTTAGACTAGAAAGAAGAAGACTTGACATAAGAGATTTCGATCCATTGAGAGAGACTAAAGAAAGAGTCTAAGAGAGACTAAAGATTTCGTGTTAATGATTAATGAGCCGAGGTTACAAATATATAGGAGAGGAAGGGAAAGATTTACAACGGATAAAAGATAAGGTTTAGGATAAGCTTATCCACCAAGCTTATCCATCCCTCTTGAAAAGGATTTGTCCTCAAATCAGGTTCATCTGCAGCAAAAGGAGCCAAGTCAGTGACATTGAAGCTATTTGATATATCATACTTACCTTGGAGATCAAGTTTGTAGGCATTGTCATTGATCTTGTGGATGATCTCGAAAGGTCCATCAACCCTTGGCATCAGCTTGGACTTCCTATCGTTGGGGAACCTATCTTTCCTCAGGTGCAACCAAACTTGGTCGCCAACTTCAAAGGTTCTCACACGTCTCCCCTTGTTGGCTTGCTTCTCATAAAGCTTGGTTTTCTGCTCAATGTTTTGTCTAGCCTTCTCATGGATCCGTTGGACCATCTCTGCTTTCTTCTTGCCATCTAGACTGATCCTTTCACACTCAGGTAAAGGCAATAGGTCCAAAGGAGAGGTGGGGTTGAACCCATAAACAATCTCAAAAGGTGAATACTTAGAAGCAGAATGCATAGCATGATTGTTTGCAAATTCACAGTGTGGTAAGTATTCTTCCCATGTCCTTAAGTTCTTTTTAATGAATGTACGCAGGAGTGTCCCTAAGGTTCTATTAACCACTTCAGTTTGTCCATCAGTTTGCGGATGACAAGTAGTAGAAAATAACAGTTTAGTGCCTAGCTTAGGCCAAAGTGTCTTCCAGAAGTAACTAAGAAACTTAGTATCCCTATCAGAAACTATAGTTCTAGGCATGCCATGCAAACGAACAACTTCTTTAAAGAACAAGTTAGCAACATGCAATGCATCATCAGTCTTATGACATGTTATGAAATGTGCCATCTTAGAGAACCTATCAACAACAACAAAGATTGAGTCCTTTCCGGTTCTAGTCCTAGGTAATCCAACAACAAAGTCCATGGAAATGTCATTCCAGGGATGGTGTGGAATGGGTAAAGGAGTATACAAACCCTGGGATTGGACTTGGGACTTGGCATGCTTGCAAGTAGCACACCTCCCACAGATTCTCTCCACATCTCTCTTCATATGCGGCCAATAGAAGTGATCCTGCAAAACTTTTAAGGTCTTGGCAACCCCAAAGTGTCCCATTAGACTGCCCCCATGGGATTCCCTGACAAAGAGATCTCTCAAAGAGCAGTTAGGCACACACAATCTATTATCATAAAACAAGTAGCCTTCTAGCCTGAAGTAATGCCCTGCATCAAACTTCTCACAAGAAGCACATGCTTCCTTGAAATCATGGTCAGTAACATACATATCTTTTATCTGCTCAAAGCCAAGTAACTTAGCATCTAAAGTGGTCAAGAGAACATACCTCCGAGATAGTGCATCAGCAACTATGTTCTCCTTACCTTGTTTATACTTGATCACGTATGGGAAGGTCTCAATGAATTCAACCCACCTTGCGTGTCGCTTGCTAAGCTTACTCTGCCCCTTTAGATACTTTAGGGACTCATGATCAGTGTGTATGACAAACTCCTTTCGCCACAAGTAATGTTTCCACGTTTGTAATGCCCTCACCAAGGCATAGAGTTCTTTGTCATAGGTTGCATAGTTGAGGGTGGCTCCTCCAAGCTTCTCACTGAAGTAGGCTATAGGTTTCCTATCCTGCATCAATACAGCACCAATTCCAATTCCTGAGGCATCACATTCTATTTCAAACGTTTTAGTAAAGTCAGGAAGCATAAGAAGAGGTGATTGAGTAAGCTTCTCTTTTAGGCTCTGGAAAGCCTTCTCTTGTGCTTCTCCCCACTTGAATCCGACATCCTTCTTTATCACTTCAGTCAAGGGAGCTGCAATGGTGCTAAAGTCCCTCACAAATCGCCTATAGAACCCAGCAAGCCCATGGAAACTCCTCACTTCTCCTACTGTGGTTGGGCTCGGCCAGTCTTTGATGGCTTTGATCTTCTCCTCATCGACCTTAACTCCATCTGCACTTACTGTGAGAATAGAGAGAATATGGTGAGAATGAAATTGTGTGAGAGTCTGGTTGAGAGAAAACAAGAGAATTGATGAGAGACAATAGTATGAGGCAGAATTGCCTTGTATGAGAGAATGAAAGATTATGGAGAGTTTAAGAGAGTTTCTTAGTATGAGAGTGTATGAGACTTAGAGAGAATATGAGAGTGTATAAACCAGAGAGAATAATGAAGGAGGAGGCTCAATTCTCCTTAGGAATTTCGTGGGTTACATGTGAGGGCTTTATAGCCAAGTTACAAGACATTACAAGCACAATAAACTACTAATAAAACATGAAAACTTAAATAACTGATTTTGTAAAGAAAGAGAGATCAGAGCAGGTTCAGAACTGGCTGGGGCAGACTGATAAGGAGCAGGCTGTGGCATGGACAGTCTGGCACGTCCAGAGGAAGAGAAAGTGACTGGAGGAAGAGGGCACATTCAGCTTGGTGTGATAGTGACAGATCCAGCTGCATCTCCAAAGCCCCCATGTGACTTCTTCTTGTCCAATTCAAACTAGCTCCTTCCATTTGAATTCAAACCAAGTATCCTTAGGTTTCTAGACCTTTAGCCACGTCCAAGAGTTTTCCAATCACCTTTCTTGCCTTGCAAGTCAGGTTAGGTTAAGTGGTTTATGGACAACCTTCATCTTTCCTTGCAAGTCAGGTTAGGTTAAGTGGTTTATGGACAACCTTCATCTTTCCTTGCAAGTCAAGTCTGCTTGATCCAGATTCTATCTTTAACCAGCTTTGTTTCTTCTTCTCTTTCTTTCATTATTCCAACACTCCCCCTCAAGCTTGACCATAGGAATCCTTGGGCAAGCTTGGAACTGAGATTACTTGCCTCATTAAAAACCTAATTATAGGGAAAAAGAGTACAAGCAATCCAGCCTAGGTTTAGACAACTTTATTGGCCAGGATGGGCGCCACTCCTTTCCTGCTTCACACTCAACTGGTTCCATTAGAACCTTCTTCTTGTTTCACATCTTGTCTCCCCCTTTCTTCTGACTTCTTGCCTTCTTCATGGGTTGAGATCAAGCCAGCATGTATTTGGGGTGATAATGAGGAGTGTCTGCCCTCCTGGCTTGCACTTGAGTCCCTCACTTCATCCTTCTTCAGAATGGCCTTGCAAAGTGACTTGTAGAACTGACTTGATAGGGGGACTTTGCAAAGAGTCAGCAGCCATCTTTTTAGTGAACTGCCTTCTCTTTGCTCAGCCAAGAGTATCCCTGGTCAACTCTGCTTTTTCCTTTGCTTCAGCTTCAACAATGGGTCATTGCCTTCTCATTATCACCCCTCCTCAAGCTTGACCAGAGAATGAGAGTATGTGGCCAAGCTTGAAGTTGAGAGCCAATGACAGCCAACACCTTGAGACCACAGCCCTCTTGGCTTGAATTGTGGCCTTTTTCTCTTGAGGAACTTCCTGTTCACCCTCTTGGCTTCAGGTAAGACCTCTTGAGCAATCTCTCCACAGTACCAATCTTCCTCTCTACCATCTTGGGAGTTAATGAACACAATCAGTGTCCAAAGTTTTGTTGGGTAGTGGGAATCTCTCCAAGGACAGGAATTTACATCTTTTGTAGGCTCTGAACACATGGGCTTCTTGCTCTTAATTTAAGGAGGCACAGCTGATCAAGAACCGAAGCTGGTTTCTTGAACCTCCAGCCCCATGGGGGCTTAGTGAAATTGAAGAGGTTTGAGGTGTGGATTGAATATCCAACACCTCTTCTTGATGATTCTCTCCCTCTGGTCAAGGATAAACGTTAAACCCATCATGTCCTCTTGCTGGTTCTGGGTCTTGGTGGTCAGAGACTGAGCTTCAGATTTGTTGGGCAAATAATGATTTGAACAGCTTATCTTTGAAACTATTTCAGTGACCTTGATGCAGAAACCATTTCTTCCAAAGGTTTTCTTCAGCATTTTGGACAAGAGGAGGTGATTTTGTTTCTTCTTTGGACCCCTTTCAGTCTCTGGAGTCGCCATTTCAGTTGTGGTCTCCATCATGGAGAGTTTGGACCAGTGGACAAGATAATGTACCCACTGTTTTTTTTCAAGAGACAAAACTGGAAACTGATACTTTGATGAAGCTTGTTGAACTGAGATGAGAGTTCCTTGAGTTTAGACACTGGAATACACCTTTATCTTAGGTACTGGTGAGGTTCTTCCCTCCTGGAAGACCTTTGGACCAGTGGATAAAGAGTTGCACCCAAGACAGTTTTGACAGAGATTTTGACAGAGATTTTGCGGAAGTAAGAATAGGTTTTCAGGATCTTTTAGGCTCTGATACCATGTGAGAATAGAGAGAATATGGTGAGAATGAAATTGTGTGAGAGTCTGGTTGAGAGAAAACAAGAGAATTGATGAGAGACAATAGTATGAGGGAGAATTGCCTTGTATGAGAGAATGAAAGATTATGGAGAGTTTAAGAGAGTTTCTTAGTATGAGAGTGTATGAGACTTAGAGAGAATATGAGAGTGTATAAACCAGAGAGAATAATGAAGGAGGAGGCTCAATTCTCCTTAGGAATTTCGTGGGTTACATGTGAGGGCTTTATAGCCAAGTTACAAGACATTACAAGCATAATAAACTACTAATAAAACATGAAAACTTAAATAACTGATTTTGTAAAGAAAGAGAGATCAGAGCAGGTTCAGAACTGGCTGGGGCAGACTGATAAGGAGCAGGCTGTGGCATGGACAGTCTGGCACGTCCAGAGGAAGAGAAAGTAACTGGAGGAAGAGGGCACATTCAGCTTGGTGTGATAGTGACAGGTCCAGCTGCATCTCCAAAGCCCCCATGTGACTTCTTCTTGTCCAATTCAAACTAGCTCCTTCCATTTGAATTCAAACCAAGTATCCTTAGGTTTCTAGACCTTTAGCCACGTCCAAGAGTTTTCCAAACACCTTTCTTGCCTTGCAAGTCAGGTTAGGTTAAGTGGTTTATGGACAACCTTCATCTTTCCTTGCAAGTCAGGTTAGGTTAAGTGGTTTATGGACAACCTTCATCTTTCCTTGCAAGTCAAGTCTGCTTGATCCAGATTCTATCTTTAACCGGATTTGTTTCGTCTTCTCTTTCTTTCATTATTCCAACACTTACAACAAAACCTAGGAAAACCAAGTTATCCGTGCAAAAGGTGCACTTCTTCAAGTTGGCATAAAGCTTTTCATTCCTTAAAACATTCAGGACAGCCCTAAGATGTTCTAGATGTTCTTCTAAGTTCTTGCTATATACTAAGATGTCATCAAAGTATACTACAACAGAAATGCCTATGAATGACCTAAGAACATGATTCATTAACCTCATGAATGTACTAGGTGCATTGGTTAATCCGAATGGCATAACTAACCATTCATATAATCCATGTTTAGTTTTGAATGCAGTTTTCCATTCATCTCCTTCTTTCATCCTAATCTGATGATAACCACTTTTTAAATCTATCTTAGAAAAGATGCAAGAACCATGCAATTCATCAAGCATATCATCAAGTCTAGGGATAGGATGGCGATACTTCACTGTGATGTTATTGATTGATCTACAATCAACACACATCCGCCATGTACCATCCTTTTTAGGCACTAGGAGCACTGGTACATCACATGGGCTCAAACTCTCTCGGATATAGCCCTTCTCCATGAGTTCCTCTACTTGTCTTTGTAACTCCTTGGTCTCAACCGGATTGGTTCTGTATGCTGGACGGTTTGGAAGTGTAGATCCTGGAACAAAGTCTATCTGGTGCTCAATCCCTCTCAAAGGTGGTAAACCAATGGGATTGTCGTCTGGAAATACATCTTGAAACTCCTGCAAAAGAGAAACCATTTCACTCGGATACACCGGTGTAGAATCTGTTAGGTTCAAAAGAGTTTCTTTAAACACAAGTAAGATAGCAGATTGTTGAGAGTGGAGAGTTCTTTTGATATCACCCATGTTAGCATAGAAGTTTGGCTGCTTAGTTCCAGCCGGTTTTATATCAATCTCCTTCTTCTTTTGGAGTTGAACCTGATCTTGTTGAACTTCCTTACGTGTCAAGGGAACCAGAGTGGTCTTGCGTCCCTTGAACTCAAAGGAGTGCTTGTTGGTGAAGCCATCATGGATAACTCGGCGATCAGATTGCCAGGGTCTTCCAAGAAGTATGTGACCAGCTTCCATAGGCAACACATCACACAAGACTTCGTCTTCATATCTCCCAATGGCTAAGGGAATAAGGACTTGACTTGAGACCTTCATGGTGCCTTCTTCATTCAGCCATTGTAGCCGGTAAGGTTTGGGATGCTTCTGAACCTTCAATCCCAACTTTTTGACCAGGGTTTCACTCGCAGCATTCACACAACTACCTCCATCAACAATGAGGCTGCACACTTTTCCTTGGACCAAGCACCGGGTGTAGAAGAGGTTCTCACGCTGCTCCAGCTCCTTAGCCTTATTTTGCAAGCTTAGAAGCCGTCTTGCTACTAAGAGTTTCCCCTGGACTGGTCCTTCTTCATGTTCTTCTTCAGTGTCTTCTTGGTCAGACTCGGTGTTGTCATCTTCTGAGGCATACTCTCCATCTTCCAGCAAGATCATGACTCTCTTGTTGGTACATTCAGTGGCGTAATGACCTCTTCCTTGGAACTTGAAACACTTGACATCACGAGCTCTGGAACTAGAAGCTTCAACCTTGCCTTTGCCCTTGTCAAAAGCACTGCTTGGTTTGGTCTCTTCTCTTGGATAGGACTTGTGATCCTTCTGGAACAGCTTAGACTCTTTAGGGTAAGGTGTCTTCTCTTCCTTGGTGTTGTGTAACCGGTTAGAGCCATAGTGGTTGCGTGAATGTCCCTTCCTCTTGAGCTGTTGTTCCACAAGAATAGCTTTGTGTAGCATCTCTTCAAGCTCCACATAATGTTGCATCTCAACATTGTCTTGTATCTCTCGGTTTAAACCACATAGGAACCTTGACATGGTTGCTTCTCTATCTTCTGATATGCTAGCTCTTAGCTTGAGCAACTCCATCTCCTGGTAATACTCCTCCACTGATCTTGAACCTTGGGTAAGTTTCCTAAGCCGGTGATGCAAGTCTCTGTGGTAGTGACTTGGAATAAACCTCTTGCGCATGATAGACTTCATCTCTGTCCAAGTCTCTGTAAGAATATGAAGAATATTGTTAAGAACACTCAAGAACACAAGAGAAAGAGTGAGTTTGATCCGTAACCAGAAAAGAGAGAGAGTGTTTATGTGTTTGTCTGCGAGAGAGAATGAGAATGAGGAAGGGTTGTTTTCCTTACTTCTGAATAATGAGGTTACAAGGTATTAAATAGACAGCAATAAGATGCCTTCTGCCCATACAGGAATAAATAATATAAACCATATAATAACCAACCCATGCTATTCTGGATCGATTGTCTGGTGTGGGAGAAGTAAAGCATGTTCTCGGCAGGTAAGTGGGATGTGCAGGTTGGCGAGTGCAACTTGTCTGGCAAGTTGCTGGATAAACAATTCTCTTTTAGTTCTGCTCCTTGTCTGGCAAGTTGCTGAGAGCACATGCTCCTTTTTATTAATAAACTATTCTTCCCTTGGTTTTCTTGTCTCCACCGGTTCCCTCCAAGTTTGAATATTCAAACTTGGCGAGTTAATGTCTTCTTTCTTCCTTGCCTCTCACGTTTCTTCTAGGTCTCGGATGAGCTTCCTTGTGTGTCAAGTTACTAATGTCTTCTCTCCCAAGTAAGCTCATCCTCTTTATTTCTTGTCTTCTTTATTTATTAAGGTCAATACTCCCCCTCAAGCTTGATCCAATACAATGATCAAGCTTGGAAACCATGAAGACTTCCCTCATTAAAACCTTAATATGCAAAACCCTGTTTTTGGGACAAAAACATACTAAGGAAAGAGTAGAAGCTCCATGGCTAAGAGAATTATGCCTTGGTAATGTCAGTGAGTCCAAGTTTAGGATAAATGGACTCACACACCTTGGTACTTGCGGCTTTAGTGAAAATGTCGGCCAACTGATCTTCACTCCTTGTGTAGCACGGCAATATGACTTCTTGGATCACCATTTGTCTCACCTTATGACAGTCCACTTCAATGTGCTTCGTCCTCTCATGAAACACTGAGTTTGAGGCTATGTGAATGGCTGCTTGGTTATCACAATGCATTGTGATTGGAGAAGTGATCTCGACTCCCAAATCTTTGAGTAATCCTTTAATCCATACCAGCTCGTTTGTAAGTTTCCTCATGGCTCTATATTCAGCTTCAGCACTTGAACATGAAACCACCTTTTGCTTCTTGCTCTTCCAAGTTACCAAATTGCCTCCAATGAAGGTGCAATAGCCCGTAGTGGATTTCCTATCATTTCTGTCTCCTGCCCAATCAGCATCACAGTATCCTACTACTTCTGTGTTGCCATTACATCCCATCCATATTCCTTGTCCGGGAGCTCCATTAAGATATCTAAGTATCCTCTCCACCATTTTCCAGTGATGAACCTTTGGCACTTGCATATGCTGGCTCACCTGGTTCACAGCAAAACAAATATCAGGTCTAGTGATAGTTAAATAGATAAGCTTACCCACTAGTCTTCTGTATTGTTTTGGATCATCAAATGATGTTGCCTCATACTCCCCCTCACGCAAGATTTTATAGCCATCCTCTAGTGGAGTCTTTGCTGGTTTCTCTCCAAGCATACCTGCTCCATTCAAGAGATCAAGTGTGTACTTTCTTTGGGATAAGAATAGCCCTTCTTTAGATCGGCATACTTCTATTCCAAGAAAGTACTTTAGTTCACCTAAATCTTTAATATCAAAAACAGATTTTAAATACGCCTTGGTGATTTGTATACCTTCTTTGTCACTCCCTGTGATGATGATGTCATCAACATACACAAGGATGACTACTATACCTTGTTGGCTGGTGAGAGTGAATAGAGTATGGTCTGCCTCAGATCTACTGAACCCTTTTCCATTAAGGGTAGTGCTGAGCTTATGGTACCATGCTCTTGGTGATTGCTTCAGCCCATAGATGGCCTTCTTGAGTCTCAACACATTTCCTGGTTTGACCATGTCTTCTAGACCAGGAGGAGGACGCATGTAGACCTCATCCTCTAGTTCTCCTTGAAGAAAGGCGTTCTTCACATCCATTTGCCATAGATCCCATTCCAAGTTGGTTGCAAGTGACAGTATAATTCTGATGGTGTGAAGTTTTGCTACTGGTGCAAATGTATCCAAGTAGTCTTCTCCATAAGTCTGAGTGAATCCCCTTGCTACCAGCCTTGTCTTCTTTCTTTCTGGTTTTCCATTAGCTAGATACTTGATGGTGTAGATGAGCCGGCTTGTTACTGCTTTCTTTCCTTTGGGAAGTTCAGTCTCAAACCATGTATCATTCTTGATCATGGCATTGATTTCATCTTCAACCGATGCTCTCCACTCATCATCTGCCATGGCTTCTTCATAAGTTCTTGGAAGATACTCTTGATCTACGTTGCTTATGAAGGCTTGATGTTCTTCTGGATATTGGGCCAAAGAACACACTGCCTGAGTGGGATGAGAGACTACATTGGCATTGAAGTATACCCTTTTATTTTTCCAGGTTTCTGGATCATGTCTAATCCTGGTGCTTCTTCTTAATGGTTGTACTTGTGCTTGCTCTTCAGTGTGCACTTGTTCTTCAGTGTCCTCATCCTCATGATCTTGTGGGTGATCAGGTTGATCATGGCTTTCAGAACCTTCATGCCGCATTGTTCCTTCTGGTTCTGGTTGGTTGCCCCCCTCATGATCAGCCGGGAAGCCCTCTGGAGCTGTATCTGCGGTTTGATGAGGCGCCCTACTTGTAGTCTCATTTTCCGTGGGCTGGTGAACACCAAGGCTCTCCAGTATGATCCTCAAGTTGGTTGCTCTGTCGGATGGGGTGTCTGAGAGATCTTTAAGGTTATCCCAGCTTTTCTCATCATAATACCCTTTTGATTCCACAAATTTGACATCCCTTGAGACCATTACCCTCCTGGTTTCTGGTACATAACACTTGTATCCCTTTTGATTCGCAGAATACCCAATAAATATGGCTTTGACACTTTTGGCTTCAAGTTTATTTCTTTGTTCTCCTGGAATCAAAACAAAACAGAGACATCCAAACACACGCAAATGCTCAAGAGAGGGTTTAGTTTTATTCAATACCTCATAGGGAGAGACATCATGGAGGACCCGTGTAGGTGTTCTATTGATCAAGTAACATGCGGATACCACAGCATCACCCCAAAAACGTTTTGGGACATTAGTGTGGAACATCATACTCCTCGCAACCTCCATGAGATGTCTATTCTTCCTCTCTGCCACTCCATTTTGTTGAGGTGTGTATGGGCAACTGGTTTGATGGATGATTCCATGTCTAGTTAAATAGTTCTTGAAGTTGTGGCTTGTGTACTCACCGCCATTGTCTGACCTAAAAACCTTAATCTTGGCATTGAAATGGTTAGTGATATAGCTTTGGAAGTTAATAAAGGCTTCTAACACCCTATCTTTAGATTGGATTAAGGTCAGCCAAGTATACTTTGATTTCTCATCTATAAACGTGACAAAGTATTTGTGGTTTTCCCTAGACACACAAGGTGCAGTCCAGACATCTGAGTGAACTAGATCAAAGCAATGTTCATAAATAGAATTTGATTTAGGGAAAACAGTTCTGCAATGTTTACCAAGAATACAAGCCTCACAGCTATCATTCTTAAAAGACACGTTAGGTAACATCAATCCTAAGGCACGAGTATGAGGATGGCCTAATCTAGCATGCCACAAAGCACTTGTATTTAAAACAGAAGCAGAATTAAAAGCATAAGGTAAATTTGTTTTAAGTTCAGTGTCTTCAAGCAAATAGAGATCTCCTTTGCTCACACCTTTTCCAATCATCTTACTGGTCTCAATATCCTGAAAATGAACCTCATTAGGACTAAAGATCACATGGCAGTTAAGATCACAAGTTGCCTTTTTTACCGAGAGTAAATTGGAAGTAAAGGAGGGCATGTATAAAGCCTTAGATTCTTTATCAAATAACTTCAAATTCCCTATGCCCTCAATGGGTACCTTATCACCATTTGCTATTGTAACACTTCCTAGAGCCGGTTTAACATTACTAATCAGTTTAGCATCTCTTATCATATGGTGTGAAGCTCCTGAATCTATAATTAAAGGCCTAGCCGTTCTAGAATTATACTGAATGGTATTGAAAGCATTATGACCATTACTACTAGTGTTACCAGAGTTTGCATTGAGGGCTTTTATGAGAGCTTCAATGTCTGACTTGCGGATTAGAGAGTCCTCTTGTTGGAGTTGAGTCGAAGTTCCAGCAATGTGTGCGGTTGAGTTCATGGCTCTTCCTCCGTTTTGTTGATGCACCGGTTGAACCAAGGGCTGGGCATTCTGATATGCTGCTTCTTGTGCTCTAGCAGCTTCATGTGCTCTAGCTTGGTTGAACCGTGATGGAGGTCGGAGGTGAGGATGAAGAATCCAGCACTGGTTCTTCATATGTCCATTCCTTTTGCAATGCTCGCAAGTGATTCGCCTGTTCTCTGGTTTGAAATACGCCTTATTGGCTGAGGCTTCAGCTTTGTGAGCCATGTTAAGGTCGCCTTTTCCACCAAAGAGTCCCACTGAGCCTTGCTCTTTTTGGATTTGAGCGCATACCTCCTCAAGGGTAGGTAACTTGTCTGCCCTTAGTAGATGTTTGATGAGATCGTTGTATCCTGGATTGAGAGTGAGGAGTAGACCGAATACCTTATCTTGCTCACGCCTTTCATTCAGGATGGTTGAATCAGTGGTACTTGGCCTCAACATCTCCAGTTCTGCCCAGAGAGCTCTGAATTTACCAAAGTGTTGATTGAAGTCCGCATCTTCCTGGTTCAGGCAGTTGATAGCCTTCTTCACTTCAAAGACCCTACTGAGGTTGGATATGTTTCCATAGACCTTCTGGAGGGTATCCCACAACTCCTTTGCGGTTTCACAGTATGAGTAGGCCTCCATTATGGGACCATCAAGTGAGCTCTGGAGGATGTTCAGCACCATAAAGTCCTCTTGACTCCATTTGCCTTCATCTGCCTCCACGATTTCTTTGCCATCTTCTCCTTGGATGGTTTGTTTTGGCGCTTCCCCTGAAGTAATATGGGACCATAAGCCTTTTCCACCAAGGGCGTTTTTGATCAATCTTGACCAGAGAAGGTAGTTAACTCCCTTTAGAGTAACCGGAACAATCATTGCTTTGTTTTGCTCCATTTCAGAAAGTTGAGTTTATATTTGCGGATGAGAAATAAGTTTCAAGGATGAGAATAATAAAGAGTGAATGAGAATAGAGTAGTTTTGCGGAAGGAAACTAGGTTTAGGAGCCAAATAGCTCTGATACCATGTAAGAATATGAAGAATATTGTTAAGAACACTCAAGAACACAAGAGAAAGAGTGAGTTTGATCCGTAACCAGAAAAGAGAGAGAGTGTTTATGTGTTTGTCTGCGAGAGAGAATGAGAATGAGGAAGGGTTGTTTTCCTTACTTCTGAATAATGAGGTTACAAGGTATTAAATAGACAGCAATAAGATGCCTTCTGCCCATACAGGAATAAATAATATAAACCATATAATAACCAACCCATGCTATTCTGGATCGATTGTCTGGTGTGGGAGAAGTAAAGCATGTTCTCGGCAGGTAAGTGGGATGTGCAGGTTGGCGAGTGCAACTTGTCTGGCAAGTTGCTGGATAAACAATTCTCTTTTAGTTCTGCTCCTTGTCTGGCAAGTTGCTGAGAGCACATGCTCCTTTTTATTAATAAACTATTCTTCCCTTGGTTTTCTTGTCTCCACCGGTTCCCTCCAAGTTTGAATATTCAAACTTGGCGAGTTAATGTCTTCTTTCTTCCTTGCCTCTCACGTTTCTTCTAGGTCTCGGATGAGCTTCCTTGTGTGTCAAGTTACTAATGTCTTCTCTCCCAAGTAAGCTCATCCTCTTTATTTCTTGTCTTCTTTATTTATTAAGGTCAATAGTCTCAACTGGTTCCTCTCCATTCCTTCTACGAGTTGTGATGTACTGATCCCACCAGCTTAGAGCATAGTCATAGAATTCAGTAGCAGCAATCTGAATCTTCTTGTGGTTTGTGTACTGCTTACACTGAAAGACTAGCTCAATCTTCTTCTCCCACTCAAGGTAGGCATCCGGATCAGCTTTGCCATGGAATGGGGGTATCTTTATCTTCAAACCAGCAAGCTCATCTCCCTGGGTCATCCTTCTTTCTTGGACACGCCTATGTCTTCTTTGGCTTTGTCTTGAGGATGAACTGAGGTGTTCATACTCATTGTCAGTCTCCTCATAACCGGCATGCTCTTGGCGAGTTGCATGAGGTCTCTCTTCTCTCCTAGTCTCTCGGTTTGGAACTTGACTAGTAGCTCTCCTGATGTCTTCTCTGAGCCCTCTCCGGATGTCATTGAGGTTGGTCCTCATCATCTCGGTCATGGTTGCTACCATGTTCTGATTGAGTTGAGCCAACATAGCCTCCATGAGAAGCTTGTTCTTCCTAACGAGTGCAGCTTCTTCTTCAGACTCGGATCCCATGCTTCCTGCACAAAGGTAAACAAAAATAACCAGTAAAAGGTTTCTAGGTAACAAGATAAGCAGAAAGGAAAAAGGAGAACACGAAAGCAAGCTTGTTTTGCAAGACAAAAGCAAAAAGGAACAACTCGGCTAGGTAAAAAGGAAAAGGTTTCCGCCTACCAAGCAAAAAGGAAATTTCTCTAAACTTTTTCTAATCTTCTCTAAGGTTTTCTAGCACCCTAACAACCTTAACCTACTCGTGTTCAAGGTGATTAACAAGTTAAACAGATGAAACAAAGTGATCTAAAAGGAAAAAGAAAACTTGTGCGGCTAGGGTTTCTCGTAAGCAAAAAGGAAAAGTTTAAAAACTTGTCTAGTCTCTTAGGAAACTCGAGCAGCCCTAAACAGATTAGATCTATTCCTTAATCAAGGTAATAGAGATGAAACACGGATGAAACAAAAACAATAAGAGAGAAAACGAGCACTTCCCAACCAAAGTTGCTCTGATACCACTTGATGCGCTCCTAAGATGCTCTTTGGTTGATGGGAATGGATAGATCCTTGCAAGAACAAATCAGAGACTCAAGTTCTTCAAGGTTTGTGGATTGAATGGTGACACAAGAGGGATGGATGATCTCTTGATACTCCTAGATGAACAAATCGGATATGACACACCAATTTAGACACCCTTAGGTCTCTGGATATTACACACCAGAACTCGACACACTTTCTAGAGAGAGAGCCGTCAAAGTGAAAGATAACTTGTTGATTAAAAGATGGATGGCTTACAATAGGGTTTAGGGACCCTTTAAATAAAAGAAACCGAGAACAAGCTCTCTAGGGTTTCGGAAATAAGCAAAATGGAAAACTATAGTTTAACTTTAACATATGCTTAAAATAACATAAAAATGTAAACTTCTTTTAGACTTGGACCGAGATAGGGCCTAAGTGATGTGAAGACAAGTTGTGGCCTCGTTAAAAACCTTCCTCCGGAAAACCTCGTGGGACAAAACCAAAAGCAAGGAAAAGAGCACGCACCCCATGTCTTGCCTAGACACTAACTCAGCTTGATGTAGAGATGGCTTGAATTGTGATCAAGACATCTCGGATCAGACCTTGTCCAAGACTTTCTTGTTGTGGATGTGAAGTGAGTAATCCAACAACATTCTCTTTAAACTTCTTGACTCTGGAACGAGTCATGGGACCTTCAGGAATGGCTAGAGCATCATCACCAGGTTGCTGGTGCAATGTGGCTTCATGTGGCTCATCTAGACTCTCCTTGTTCTCCTTAGTGATCCGGTCCATGATCACATCACATCACCAGGCTGCTGGTGCATTGTGGCATCTTGTGGCTCGTCTAAGCCCTCTTTGCTCTCTTTAGTAATCTGGTCCATGATCACATCAGTTGGTGTTTCCTCATCATCTGTAGACTGACCTTCACGCACCACTGACTCTTCTCGTGGCTCATCTTGATCATGAGACACTGAGCTTCCTTGTTGTTTCTTAGTTTGTATCCCCCCCCTCAGGTCAAGGTGAGTAACCTCAACAGCTTCAGTATCCGGTTCTTCAGTTACTCCATTTGGTGGAAGGTGGGTTTCTTGTCTTATCTCTGGCTCAGTTACAACCCTCTCTTCTGGTATGCTGATGCAAAGACTTTCCATAACCCACTTTAAGTTTTCTGCTCTATCTGAGGCTGACTGGGACAGGTTCTTGACCTCATCCTAAATATTCTCATCATAGTAGCCTCTGGACTCAACAAACTTCACATCTCTAGAGATAAGAACCCTCCTGGTTTCTGGTGAATAACACTTGTATCCTTTCTGGTGAGTTGAGTAGCCAATGAACATGGCTCTTGTACTTCTTGGGTCTAGTTTGTTCCTTTGTTCGCCGTGAATCAAGACAAAGCAAAAACAACCAAATACCCGAAGGTGATCTATAGAAGGTCTATGTTTGTTTAGTACCTCATGAGGAGACTGATCTTGTAGAACCTTGGTAGGTATCTTATTGATAAAGTAACAAGCTGTCATCACAACATCTCCCCAAAACCTCTTAGGAACATTTGTATGAAACATCATGCTCCTGGCTGAAAGTTTGAGAGAATCTGAGTGTAGAGTGTGAGAATGAGAGACTAAGAACATGATTTAGACTAGAAAGAAGAAGACTTGACATAAGAGATTTCGATCCATTGAGAGAGACTAAAGAAAGAGTCTAAGAGAGACTAAAGATTTCGTGTTAATGATTAATGAGCCGAGGTTACAAATATATAGGAGAGGAAGGGAAAGATTTTCAACGGATAAAAGATAAGGTTTAGGATAAGCTTATCCACCAAGCATGTGGAGTCAACCGGTCTAGGCGCGCCTAATTCAAACTTGTGGCTGGAGTGTTTCACAGGCGAGATTGCTTTCGCATCTTGACCAGATGCTCTTCCAGCCTCGAGCCAGCCTGTCAAACGCGCCCCTTATCCATTCAGTCAAGCTTGATTCGCGTGGTAACTAGTAAGAGTAACTCGTGGTCGAGTTACTCCTACCCGGGTAACTTATCACCCAAGTTAATATTACTCGCCCACATGTACGGCCTGTACGGCCTAGTTGTACGGATCTGTACGCACATGTACGGATCACCCTAAGCCTCTTCCTTTCCTCTTCATAAGCCTTCCTCTCTCAAGTTATAACCTCTGTTCAACACTCCCCCTCAAGTTTGACCATGTGGAACAAGTCAAGCTTGGAATGCCATGAGATCTTCCTCATTAAAAACCTTGCCAAAGAAAACCCTCCTTAAGGATAAAACCTCAACAAGGAAAAGAGTAAAGACCCCATGGCGAGGGGATCAGTTCTTTCTTGTAAGATCCATGAGTCGAAGTCGAGTATGGATGGACTCAATGGTCTTCTGCCTAGCTTCTTTGGTAAACACATCAGCTAGCTGATCTTCACTCCGGGTGTAGCATGGTAAGATGTCTCCGGATACTATCATTTGCCTCACCTTGTGGCAATCAAACTCAATATGCTTTGTCCTCTCATGGAAAACTGAGTTGGAGGCAATGTGTATAGCTGCTTGGTTGTCACAGTGCATGGTCATGTGTGTACCTTGATCAATCTCCAAGTGCTTCAGTATACCCTTGATCCAAATCAACTCATTTGTAAGCTTCAACATGGCTCTATACTCGGCTTCAGCACTGGAACAGGACACCACCTTTTGTTTCTTACTCTTCCAGGTAACAAGGTTTCCACCAATGAATGTACAATAGCCAGTGGTAGACTCCCTATCCATCCTATCCCCAGCCCAATCCGCATCACAATATCCAACCACTTATGTGCTCTTATTGCACCCCATCCAAACTCCTTGACTTGATGTTCCCTTCAGGTACATGAGTAGCCAGTTCACCATGTTCCAGTGATGGTCCTTAGGTCCTTGCATGTGTTGGCTAACCTGATTCACAGCAAAACATATATCAGGTCTTGTGATTGTCAAATAGATTAACTTACCACCAAGCTTTCTATACAGCTTGGCATCTTGAAAGAGTGGGCTATCTTTTATCTCCCCCTCTCGTGGTACTTTATATCCTTCTTCCAAGGGCGTCTTGGCTGTCTTCCCTTCTGGTATACCTGCATCTTTCAAAAGATCAAGTGTATACTTTCTTTGGGATAGAAATAAACCTTCCTTGGATCTACACAACTCTATTCCAAGAAACTATTTCATCTCTCCCAAATCTTTAATTTCAAACATTGATTTCAAGTATTCTTTGGTAGCTTGTATGCCTTCCTTGTCACTTCCAGTAATGATGACATCATCAACATATAATAGAAGGACAATGATACCTGAGGGAGATGTGAGAGTGAAGAGAGTATGGTCGAGCTCGGATCTCATGAAGCCTCTCCCATTCAAGGTTGTACTCAGTTTTTTGTACCAGGCTCTTGGTGATTGCTTAAGACCATATATAGCCTTCTTCAGCCTCAGGATATTCCCTTCTTTCACCAAGTGTTCTAGACCTGGTGGTGGATACATGTAAACCTCATCTTCAAGCTCCCATTGAAGAAAAGCATTCTTCACATCCATTTGCCACAACCCCCATCTTAGATTAACCGCAACTGACAATACTATTCTGATGGTATGTAGCTTTGCAACCGGAGCAAAGGTGTCTAAGTAGTCTCCACCATATGTTTGAGTGAAACCCCTTGCAACAAGTCTGGTTTTCTTCCTGTTTATCTTTCCATTTGCAAGATACTTGATGGTGAAGATCCACCTACTTGACACTGCCTTCTTCCCTCTTGGAAGTTCACTCTCATACCAAGTATCATTTTTTATGATGACATTTGCTTCAGCACCAACTGACTCCTTCCATTCCTTATCCTTCATAGCTTAATCATAAGACTTTGGGATGTAAATTTGATCTAGGTTAACCATCAGCACACAATGATCTTCAGGGTAGTGGGCAAGAGAGCAAGAAACTCAAGATGGATGTTCCACTGCTTGAGCATTGTAGTACACTCTAGTGTTACCCAATTGGTTGGAGGGTTTCTGATCCTAGTGCTTCTCCTTAGTTGCTGCTCTTGTTGTTCAACTGCCGGCTCTTGATCTTGTCCCTCTTCCTCATTCACTGACCCTTGTCCTTCTTCTTGCTCTTGTTGTTCCACACTTTGATCATGAGAACCTGATTGTTCTCCTTCTTCTTGAGTATTTCCTTCAAGTTCATTTACCCCCTCATGGTCGAAGTGGGGAGGCTGATCTTCTTCATTTGTGTTGGGGGGGACCTTGAGGTTGTCCTCCTCCATTCTTTGGCTCTTGAGAGAGATTAATCCCAAGACTCTCCAGTCTGATCCTTAAGTTTGCCGCCTTATCTGATGCAAGATCTTTCAATTATGCTTGGTTCTTCTCCTCATAATACCCTCTTTCTTCAATAAAATTCACTTCCCTTGACACCAGCACCCTCCTTGTAACCGGATCATAGCACTGGTACCCCTTTTGGGTTGGTGAATACCCTATGAACATCCCCTTGGTACTCTTTGCATACAGCTTGTTTCTCAACTCTCCTGGTCTTAACACAAAGCATAGACAACCAAAGACTCAAAGGTGATCCAAGGTTGGTCTATACCTGTTTAAGACCTCAAATGGTGACTGGTCTTCAAGGATCCGGGTTGGTGTTATGTTGATCAAGTAACAAGCTGTAGATACTGCATCACTCCAGAACCTCTTTGGGACATTGGCCTGGAACATCATCGACCTTGAAACCTCCAAGAGGTGTCTGTTCTTTCTCTCGGCCACTCCATTTTGTTGAGGTGTGTAAGGACAGCTTGTCTGATGAAGGATTCCATGTTGAGATAGGTGTTTCTTGAATGCTTGGCTAGTGTATTCCCATCCATTATCTGATCTAAAAATTTTCAACTTGGCATTAAACTGGTTAGTCACATAGTTTTGAAAATTTCTAAATGCATCAAGCACCGTATCCTTAGATGGAATCAAAGTTATCCAGGTGTATTTAGACTTCTCATCTATGAATGTTACAAAATATTTGTGGTTCTCTCTAGATAAGCATGGTGCAGTCCAAACATCAGAGTGAATCAAATCAAAACAATGCTCATAGATGGTTGATGACTTATAAAACACAGTCTTACAATGTTTGCCTAAAATACAAGCTTGACAATCATTATTCTCAAACATAACACATGGAACCATTAAGTTTAAAGCTCTAACATGAGGTTGTCCTAGTCTAGCATGCCACAAAGCATTCTTATTCAAAGCAGAAGCAGAAACAGAAGTAAACGAGCATCTATGATCAGGCACAGAACTAAGTTCTTCAAGCATATAAAGATCTCCTTTGGCTACTCCTTTCCCAATCAATCGGCTGCTCTCAATATCCTGAATCTTCACATCATTAGGGCTGAATATAACATTGCAATGCATATCAGTGGTACACTTCTTGACAGATAGTAAGTTTGAAGTAAACTCAAGCATGTAAACGGCTCTAGATTCTTTGTTAAACAATTTCAGCTTGCCTACACCTCTTATTGGTATCATATCTCCATTTGCTATCATTACATGTCCATTTGCCGGTTCTATATCTCTAATAAGACTAGTATCACTAATCATATGATGAGATGCACCAGAATCTACTATCAATGGTTTAGACATGTTATGAGCAGTATGAGAATGACCAATCATCCTAGAATTAGTGTGGAAGCTATCTGTTTGTTCAACCATACTAGCAACCCTATATGCACCAAATGAATACCCTTTGACATTACCAAGAGTTTTACCATTATCCTTGAGCATTCTGATGAGAGCTTTTTGATGAGAGCATCCATCTCAGATCGACGGATGAACTCATGCTCATTGAGGCGTGGCTGATGGGCAGTGTAGGTCACCAGGGCCTTGCTTTCACCACCTACACGACCTTCTGTCTCATTTGTCTTGGTTGAAGTCCCAGCACCAGATTGATCACTCGTTCCATAGGTCACATTGGCTCTCCCTTCCCTCTCCTTCATGAACTTGGCCGGCTTGAGGTGAGGATGTAGAATCCAACACTGACTCTTCTTATGACCATGCCTCTTGCAATGATCACAGTTCCCATTGAACCTTCTGTCTTCAAAATTCCCAGCAAACCTCTTATCTTCATACTTATGAACCTTATTAGATTGAGGTACCTCAGCTTGGTTTGAAAGAGTTAGCTCCCCCTTTCCTCCAAATAGCCCCAAGGATCCTTGTTCCTTCTGGATTTGAGGAAAAACTTCTTCAAGAGTGGGGAGCTTCTCGGATCTAAGGATATGCTTGATCAGATCATTGTAAGTGGTGTTGAGAGTGAGCAAGAGCCCAAAGACCTTGTCTTGCTCACGTCTCTCATTCAACTCATCCGGATCCGTGGTACTTGGCCTTAGCATCTCAAGCTCTGACCATAAAGCTCGAAACTTTCCGAAATGCTAAGTGAACTCCATATCTTCTTGAGCTAAGTTGTTGATAGCCCTCTTGATTTCAAACACTCGTGTGAGGTTAGAGATGTTTCCATACACCTTTTGGAGTGTATCCCATAGATCTTTAGCCTTCCTACAGTAGCTGTAAGCCTCCAAGATCAACAAATCCAGTTAGCTCTGGAGTATGGACATCACCAGATTGTCCTCCTGGATCCACTTCAGTTCATCACAAACCACCATTTCTTTGTCGCCTTCCTAAGTAATGAGCTTCGGAGCTTGGTCTTCAAGGACATGGTTCCAAAGACCCTTACTTCCCACGGATGTTTTCACCACACTAGACCAAAGAAGGTAGTTTCCACCTTTGAGAGTAACCGGAATGACAGTAGTCTTCATGTTCTCCATTTCGAAACCAAAAAGATTGAAACTTTAGCTTAAACGGAACAAAAAGGATGAGACTTTGAACGAAAAAGATCAAACGAACCCAGATTTAAGAGAACCTGACTCTGATACCATGAAAGTTTGAGAGAATCTGAGTGTAGAGTGTGAGAATGAGAGACTAAGAACACGATTTAGACTAGAAAGAAGAAGACTTAACATAAGAGATTTCGATCCATTGAGAGAGACTAAAAAAGAGTCTAAGAGAGACTAAAGATTTCGTGTTAATGATTAATGAACCGAGGTTACAAATATATAGGAGAGGAAGGGAAAGCTTTACAACGGATAAAAGATAAGGTTTAGGATAAGCTTATCCACCAAGCATGTGGAGTCAACCGGTCTAGGCGCGCCTAATTCAAAGTTGTGGCTGGAGTGCTTCGCACGCGAGATTCCTTTGGCATCTTGACCAGATGCTCTTCCAGCCTCGAGCCAGCCTGTCAAACGCGCGCCTTATCCATTCAGTCAAGCTTGATCCGTGTGGTAACTAGTAATAGTAACTCTTGGTCGAGTTACTCTTACCCGGGTAACTTATCACCCAAGTTAATCTTACTCGCCGACATGTACGGCCTGTACGGCCTAGTTGTACGGATCTGTACGGACATGTACGGATCACCCTAAACCTCTTCCTTTCCTCTTAATAAGCCTTCCTCTCTCAAGTTATAACCTCTATTCAACACTGGCCACCTCCATAAGATGTCTATTCTTTCTCTCAGGCACACCATTTTGTTGTGGTGTGTATGGGCAGCTTGTTTGATGGATCACCCCATGCTTTGCTAAGTGTTTCTTGAAGGCGTTGCTGGTAAACTCCCCTCCATTATCTGATCTAAAAATCTTTATCTTGGCATTGAAATGGTTAGAGACATAGGTTTGAAAGTTTATGAAAGCATCTAACACCCTATCTTTGGATTGAAGCAAGGTTATCCAAGTGTACTTTGATTTTTCATCTATTAATGTCATAAAGTATTTATGATGCTCTCTAGAAACACAAGGGGCAGACCACACATCAGAATGAATTAAATCAAAGCAATGTTCATAGATTGTATTAGATTTAGGAAAAACAGTCTTGCAATATTTTCCTAAGATACAAGCTTCACAATGACTTTGAAATGAAATACTAGGCAACATGATGTTCAAAGCACGAGAATGGGGATGTCCGAATCTAGCATGCCACATTACATCTCTAGGGAAATTAGAAGAAGAGTTGAAAGCATAAGATAAATCGGATGCAAGCTAGGTTTCTTCAAGCAAGTATAAGTCTCCCTTGGTTACACCTTTGCCCAGCAACCTACTAATTTCAATATCCTGAAAGTAGACATCATTAGGAGTGAAGATAACATTGCAATTTAAATCATTGGTTGCCCTTTTAACAGATAACAAGTTGGAAGTGAAACTAGGCATGTAAAAGGCTTTGGATTCTTTATCAAATAACCTAAGATCACCTATTCCTTTAATTGGAACTTTTTCACCATTAGCAATCATCACATTACCTAATGCAGGGACAATGTTACTAATCAAATTCAGATCACTAATCATATGATGGCTAGCTCCAGAGTCTATTACTAGTGGTTTTGTCAATTTTAAACCAGTTGTAGCATTAAGAGATATACCACTAGTTGAGGAATGTAAAGAGGTACCAAAGATGTTACCAGAGTTCTCCTTGAGGGCCTTGATAAGGGCATAAAGGTCGGACCTCCTGATTGTTTCATCCTGGGTAGTCCTCAAGGTTGAACTGGTGCTGGTCGCCAAGGCTTTCCCTTCACCATTAGCATTTGAGTTCGTGGAAGAGCGCATAGTCCCTGGAGTTGATGTCTCACCCAACTCACCAGAGAAATGAGCTCTTGCATCATTGTAAGGAGTCCTGAACTTCTGTGTGAAAATAGAGAGATTTAGTGTCTAGTTTGTGTAGAGAAAATGAAGAACAGCAAGAACATGAGAGAGAGAGATGGAATTCGCCCAGAATAAGAGAGAGAGAGAGAGGAAATCTATTTCCTTGCTTAATGTGGTTTCTGAGTACAAGTCTATTAATAGACAAACAAAACAAAAGAACTAATATACAATTCAGACAAGTTGAGCAGAGAAAAGATTAAACAAATGGGTCTGAGCAGTCTGAAGAATAGCAGGGGCTCGTCCAGCCTTGTTGGAAAGTGACAGGTGACTGATGGTCCCCCCCTCTCTCCATTTGAATTCTTCAGCATGTGACTTATCCCCCAACGTCTTTTTGCTTCTTGTCAACATCCTCCTTTGGTTCTGAACAGATTAAGCTTCCTTTCTTCTCAAGTTAAACCTTCCCTTGTCTTGCAAGCCACGTTAGGTCACTCCTTGACCTAACTGTACGGACAAGTGATTAGTTTATACTTGATCATTCTGGATGATCCTCTTGACTTGATCTCTTCTACTCTGCTATTCATGTCTTCTTGTCAACAACTTCTCCTTGTCATTTATTTCTTCATGTCAACATTCTGTGGCTTAAGGTGAGGATGAAGAATCCAGCACTTGTCTTTTCCATGGCCCTTCTTCTTGCAATGGTCACAAACCCATATCTTCTTGTCTTCATGCTTGTAGGTACCTTTGTTTGCAACACCTTCAGCCTGGTTAGCTAACACAAGTTACCCTTTGCCTCCAAAGAGTCCAACTGAGCCTTGCTTCTTCTGGATTTGAGCACACACCTCTTCTAAAGAAGGAAGCTTCTCTGCCCTTAGCATGTGTTTGATCAAATCATTGTAGCCTGGGTTTAGGGTAAGCAACAAGGAAAAGACCTTGTCTTGCTCTCGCCTATAATTCAGGACAGTAGCATCCACAATAGATGGTCTCAGCATCTCCAACTCAGCCCACAATGCTCTGAACTTGCCAAACTGTTTGTTGAAGTCCATGCTTTCCTGCTGGAGAGAGTTGATAGCTTTCTTGACTTCAAAGACTCGACTTAAGTTTGAAATGTTACCATATACTTTTTGTAGTGTATCCCACAACTCCATGGAGCTCTCACGGTATGAATAAGCTGCCATAATAGATGGTTCCAGGCTGTTCTGAATGATAGACATAACCATGAGGTCCACCTGACCCCATTTACAATCTACAGCAACCACCATCTCATTACCATCTTTGTCTTGGATGATTTTTGTTGTAGCTTCTCCACTGGAAACATGTTCCCATAAGCCCCTTCCTCCAAGAGCTGTCTTGGCCAACCTTGACCACAGCAGATAGTTTACCCCAGTTAGGGTCACTGATATAACCACTAGTTTAGCCTTCTCCATCTTGAAGAGCTTTTGTTCAGTGGATAAAAGAATGAACCAGAAATTTTCGAAATGAAACAAGGTTTTCCAGAAGGAATAACCAGAGATTTCAAAATGAACCAGAGTAGGAACTTAGAGAGAATGAAGAAACCAGAGGATATTCAAAAATAAAACAGAGTAAGAGCTGAAAAAGCTGAAGAAGCAGAGAGGATTTCGAACTGAAGAAGGTGAGGGATTGAAAAAGGATGAAGAAACAAAGTAAACAGAGTAGATTTGCGGAAGGATTGAATGATAATGAAGAGAATAAGGTCTCAAGAGCTTTATTGCTCTGATACCATGAGAGTTTTGGAGATTCAGAGGGAGATTAGTTGAAGAACTTGAAGAACATGTTAAAGAACAAGAGAGAGACTTATTGAGAGAGAGAGAGAGCGACGAGAGAATAGGAGAATAAACTATTTTCTTGCTTGATTTGTTTTCTGGAACAATACATAAATAGAGGAGAGAGGTTCCTAGGAAAAATATTAAACAAGTAAAATAATAAACAATAGGGAGAGTGAGTCCAAAGGTGAGAGTGAGTCCAAATGGTCCCCAACTGTCCAGAAGCAGGCAAGCCAGTCATGAGAGTGACAGGTCCTAACAGGTCCAAGGCTTGTCTCCTTATCCTCACATGTGATCCAGCTCCTATTCAAATTCAAATTGCCTTAGGCAAGTTAAGTGGTAACTTTCGGACTCCCTCTTGCTTCACTCTCTCCTTTTCTTGTCTTACACGTCAAGCTTGAGTCCTAGGCTGTACGAACAACCTTGCTTCCCATGTCAACTCAAATTCGACCTTCTCCTCACTTATTCTTGCTTCATCTCAACAATATGGATTGTGTTGGAATTCATGAGTGTTTGTCTCATGTCAAGAGAGTATTCAGTTCACTTGTAACTGAATCCTCTTCAACCATACAACAGGAACTCACCATTTAAGGGAAGAGACAACCAACTTGTGATTGAATCCTCATACACAGCTTACTATATAACCAAGAATCCTAGACAGTAAACTGGTTTTGTGAAGCAGAAACTCTCTAGTATGAATCTAATCCTTGAGAAGTAACACAACACTTAGAGTTTGTGTACTTAAGATGAAGAGGATTTTAGAATCAGTAATCTAGAGATTAAGAAAATATAAAGAAGAGTTTAGAGTGAGTTTGACAAGTATTAGGTTGCCTTAAGAGAGATAGAGTTAAGGCAGCCTCTACACCCTAATGCTTAGCTCCTTACATTGTGAATATTGTTTAGACACAAGCAAGAGAGAGAGAGACACGAGCTTAGAGAGAGAGAGAAACTTGTCTATTGATTCTGGTAAGTGTTACAAGAGAGGGTGAAGGTCTTTAAATAGACAATCACTTACAATAAACAATTACTAAAACAAGGAAATATAAACAAATAATTCTGTAGGGATGAGAAGAGGCCAAAGGGGATACAGCCAAGGTGAGGCACGTCCAGAGGAGGAGAAAGGGACAGGAGAGAGATAGTGACCAGGTCTGATGAGTGAAAGTGACAGGCCAGCAACAGCTCCCCCTTAAGCTTAACATTTGACTTTCTTCCATATTTGAATTTGAATCTTGTTAAACCCTCTACCAACGGTTTCCCTAGCTCTGGAGACCCTCAGCTCGTGTTCCCATCAGTACCTTGCCTCCCAAGGCAAGTTAGGTCATAGTAGATTGCTTGTGATCCAAGCCTGTACAAACAGAACCAGATTGGCTTCTCTTGATGAACTTATCCTTGGATCATCAACCATCTTCTTCTTCTGGTCATCCCTTTATTTATTTCAATACTCCCCCTCAAGCTTGACCATAGGAGATCCTTGGACAAGCTTGGAACTGAGAGCACTTGCTGTTGAAATAAGTGAGTACATGAAGACATTAATACCAAGAAGAGATCAAGAGAAGAGAGGAAGAAGACTTGAAGAAGACTCAGGCAGTTTGAAATTCAAAACTAGATCTGCTGGAAAACAGCTGTCATGCACTTATGTTTCTCTCTCTCTCTCTCTCTTCTATCTGTCTTTAAAACTCTTGTAAAGCCACGAAAATGATAATAAGAAGCTGAGTATTCTCTCCATTCTCTCTATTCTCTTTATTCTCCCTATTCTCTGTTTTTTTTCTCTAAAGATTTCATGGTATCAGAGCCAGGTTACTGATAATCTGGGTGTGTGTTCTTCATTTAACAGTAAAGGTTGAAACTTTCTAGAGATTCAAGGAAAGTTTGAAGTTTGAAGCTTTCTTTCACTAGATCTAAAGTCTTTTCTGGTTGATTCATCTCAAAGTCTCAACCTTTCCTGGATTTGAAACTCTAGTGTTCTTCAGCTTCATAAAGACTCAAGCTTTTCCAGATCTGTTTTTTTTTCTTTTTCGAAAAATCTGGGTTCTTTCTTGAGTGTTCTTGGTGTTCTTGAGAGTTCTTGGTGTTCTTGAGTGCTTTTGGCGTTCTGGGTTTGGTCAAGTCTTTCTGATGAAGACAACCAGTCTCAACAGTGAAAGAAAGCAAAGATCTAGTTTTTCAGTGAAGACTGAAGAGGAAAATGGTGGAATCTGGTCCAGATGGGCAAAGGCAGCTTTGGGAAGCTGTATGCTGTGGAGAAGTCATGTAAAGGAGAAACCTTTAAGAGAAATGGCTACAGAAGAAGGTCAGGCGTGGAGTCTGAAGTATGAAGAAAGAGCTGTTCAAGAAATCAGTACAAGGGGTGAGATTGTAACAGCTTATGGGAGTAGATCCAATCTGAGAAAAAGAAAGGAAGAACTCCAGAAGATTGTTCAGCATACACATGAGATGTGTAAGAAGAACAAGAAACAAACTTTGATTTGGAATGGTGCAAGATGCAAGAAGGGAAGGCTGAGGAGACTTTCCATGACTTGGATCAGAAGGAAAAATACTCAAAGGAAGAGTAGAAAGGCTGGTCAGTTAAAAGGAGATATGGAGGTCAAAATGGCCAAGAAAGCTGTGCAACAGATGATTAGAGGAGAGTGCTCTTACTCTGCCTACATGGGTAGCTCAGTGGAGAAGAAAGTGGATATGAGACATCAGGAGACAACAGGAGCTGATGGTTTCGTTACCAGGAAATAATGGGAAGGATACATAAAGGAAATCCAAGCCTTGGTCACTGCCAAGAAGCGCAGCAGACAGTCCAATGCTAATGAAGAGATCACTAAGCCTATCATCATTGACTCTGGAGCAACGCATCACATGATCAGTGATAGAAGCTTGATGAGTGACATTAAAGCCACTACAGGAAGTGTTAAGATAGCCAATGGTGATCAGATTCCAATAGAGGGGATAGGAAACTTGAAACTGTTTGAGAAGGATTCAGCTCCTTTCTACCTGCCTAGGTTTACATCCAATTTGATATCTGTGAAGAGGGCAACAGTGGACCTTAATTGTCAAGTTGTCTTCAGGCCAAATGAGGTGGAGTTTCAAGACCTGGAGTCTGGACAAGTTATTGGTAGAGGAGATGTCAAAAATGAGCTCTACCACCTTCACACAACTAAGCTCTCTAAACCCTTTAACTCTGTTTGTTTAAGTAGTGCTACTGATAGGATTGAAAGCATTACTTGGCATGCTAGGTGTAAGAAAATGAAGAACAAGCTTAAGAACAGAGAGAGAGAGAGAGTTGAATCCGTGAGAGAGAGAGAGAGAGAGTGATTTTCGTGTGCAAGAGAGAGAGAGTAAGAAGGAACTCTTTTCCTTAATTTTCAAATGCTTACAAGAGGATTATTAATAGCCTAAGGCTTAACTTAATGGGGAACAAGACAGAAAATAAAGTGGAGACAAAGGTAAAAGTGTGTTTGGTCTCCAACAGCTAGATTCTCATTTGAATTTGAATTCAAATGCAAATCTGATCTTCAAGACTGTTCAAGACCGTTTCCTTGTCATTGGGAGAGTTCCCACACGTGCTTATACTTAGGCAGATCAGATGCTTGCCTTAGACTCCAAGTTAGGTCACTCAGAAGTTCTACTTGTCTTGCAAGTCACGTTTGAAGACTAGGTTGTACAGAGAGACTTGTTCTTCAAGTTAACAACCAGTTAACTCAACTGCGGCTTAATTCAAATTCATCTGTTTCCCTCTAGCTTCTTATCTCAACAACCAGATGTTAATCTGATCTTTATTTCATCATTTTTATGTCTGTGTCAATACTCCCCCTCAAGCTTAGCCATATGATATGGTTAAGCTTGGAACCATGAAGACACCCCTCGTTAAAACCTTTGTATGGAAAAACCCAATGGGACAAAACCATACAGAGGAAAAAGAGTAGGTGCTTCATAGTTAAGAGTTTTATGATCTAGACAAGTCTATGAGTCCCAACCTTGGATGGATGAACTCACAGACTTTGGTGCTTGCTCCTTTGGTGAAGATGTCAGCTAGTTGATCTTCACTTCTTGTGTAGCAAGGTAGTATGATTTGCTGCTCCACTGCTTGCCTCACCTTGTGGCAGTCTACTTCAATGTGTTTGGTTCTTTCATGAAAAACTGAATTGCTGGCGATGTGAATGGCAGCCTGGTTGTCACAATGCATTGTGATGGGTGATGTTGTCTCGATTCCCAAGTCCCCAAGCAACCCCTTGATCCATATCAACTCATTGGTGAGCTTTCTCATAGCTCTATACTCTGCTTCAGCACTCGAACATGATACAACCTTCTGCTTCTTGCTTTTCCAAGTTACCAAATTGCCTCCAACGAATGTACAATACCCGGTAGTTGATCTCCTATCAACCCTATCTCCTGCCCAATCAGCATCACAATATCCAGTGATCTCAGTGCTTCCATTGCAGCCCATCCAAACACCTTGACCAGGAGATTCCCTTAGATACCTTAAGATCCTTTCCACCATATTCCAGTGATGAACTTTAGGAGCTTGCATATGCTGGCTGACTTGGTTCACAGCAAAACAGATGTCTGGTCTCGTAATGGTTAAGTAGATTAGTTTTCCAACCATTTTCCTATAGAGACTGACGTCTTCAAAGGAGCCATCTTCAGACTCCCCCTCACGCAATACTTTGTACCCTTCCTCAAGAGGAGTTTTGGCTACTCTTCCTCCAAGCTTTCCTGCCTCATTTAAAATATCAAGTGTGTACTTCCTTTGAGATAAGAAAAGCCCCTCTTTAGAGCGGCATATTTCAATCCCTAGGAAGTACTTTAGCTCACCCAAATCTTTGATATCAAATGTAGATTTAAGAAAAGTTTTAGTTGAGGTGATACCTTCCTTGTCATTTCCTGTGATGATTATATCATCAACATAGACCAGGATAA
The DNA here is from genome assembly GCA_905132765.1 of Moricandia arvensis. Lineage (NCBI taxonomy): Eukaryota > Viridiplantae > Streptophyta > Magnoliopsida > Brassicales > Brassicaceae > Moricandia > Moricandia arvensis. Next base: position 965 of record CAJHQP010006588.1, on the reverse strand, counting down.
CAACAATACCTTGCTGACCTGAGAGTGTGAACAGAGTATGATCTGCCTCTGACTTCCTAAACCCTCTTCCATTCAAGGTTGTGCTCAGCTTGTGATACCAGGCTCTAGGAGATTGTTTTAATCCATAGATAGCCTTCTTTAGCCTCAATACGTTTCCTGGTTTTACCATGCTCTCTAGACCAGGAGGAGGATGCATATACACTTCATCTTCTAATTCACCTTGAAGGAAGGCATTCTTGACATCCATTTGCCATAGATCCCATTCCAAGTTGACTGCCAATGAAAGCACAATCCTTATGGTGTGAAGCTTAGCTACTGGTGCAAATGTGTCTAGGTAATCTTCTCCATAGACCTGAGTGTATCCCCTTGCCACAAGTCTTGTCTTCTTCCTCTCTGGTTTTCCATTTGCTAGGTACTTGATGGTGAAGATCAGACGACTTGTCACAGCTTTCTTGCCTTTGGGAAGCTCAGCTTCAAACCATGTATCATTCTTGATCATAGCATTGATCTCGTCTTCAACTGAGGTTCTCCATTCCTCCAGTTCCATTGCCTCTCCATAAGACCTCGGAATGTACTCTTTATCCAGGTTACTTATAAAGGCTTGGTGTTCTTGAGGATAATGTGCCATTGAGCAAGTCGCTTGTATTGGATGGGCTATTGCATTGCCGTTGAAGTATACTCTGGTGTTCTTCCAATTTGATGGGTGCTGTTTCACTCTGGTACTTCTCCTCAATGGTTGAATCTGTTGCTCTTCTACAACAGTTTCCACATGTTCCTCCTGATCTTGATCTTCCTCCTGATCTTGATCTTCCTCCCGATCTTGATCAGATTCTTGCAGTCCATCTTGATCATGTGCTGTTTCTAAATCATCCTCTTGTTGTGATTCAGATTCACTGCCCCTCTCAGGATCAGGATGGACTAGGTCGTCATTTGGTTCAGCTTCTCTGCTTTCTTCAGCGGCTGGG